>APFE031103776.1:0-36571 GCA_000404065.3 Pinus taeda | reverse complement strand
GGGGTGAATCATTATTATCAAGTCAATTATTTTCTTTTTCAAACCCAGATCATATACGCTACTTCAATTAGAGAAAACCGCATATATACGCAACTACAGATAAGGAAACCCGCGTATATCATGCAGACTTATAATTTAATTTATCTTACAGATGTTGATCATTAATCTATGTATTAGAATCAAATAAACAGTAACCAGAAACAACGAAATAGAGCAGAAGACAATCACACACAAGAACACAAGATATAAGGTGAAAACCCAATGTGAGTGAAAACCACTTGCTGCAATTCCTCTCTATCTTCCTTTATTTAGAAACTCCATTTTACAATGTTTTTGTACTGGTGCAGTCCTTTACCAGTACGCACGCTGCTACCTGCAGAGAGCTACAACCCTCTCTCATTCTCCAGCTTTTCTTGGAAGGGAGCTACAACCCCCTTAGCTCTTGTACTAGCTGGGATACTAGTACGCAGACTACTACCTGCAGAAGGATACAACCTTCTCTTTGCTTCCAGGGACCACGTTTCATAAATTTTCAGACTGGATCCATGAACATCAATCAATCATCAAACAATCTCCTTTTCACCAATTAACATTGAATCAAATAGACTCTTCTCTGATAGCTGTACCCAGAACACAGTAACAGTAACCACACACCAAATTTTGAACCCGGAACACTGCAGCAATAAACAGAAGCAGCTAGAACACAATTTAAGAGATGTACGCTACTTTAATAACCAGAAACCTGCGTGCATACGCTTCTGTGTTTGGACCAACCTGCGTATACGCTGTTTTTAGTCACAGAACCAGCGTGTATACGTGCCTTTGCTTCACTGAACCTGCGTACAGATCTATAAAGGATAATTCACTCTTCCAATCATTCAGACATTAGTTAACCCAGATTTATAGATCAAGCATGCGCCACATATAACAGATCAAAATCATTCAAAGATACTATTATTCAAGCCTTAAGATTTTGACCCTTCAATAGAACTTATCCTTCTCCTTGCACTCAGGTTCCTCCTTCATTCAGATCTAGATCTGCACCATAACCCAATCCCCACTATTCCAGATCTAGCACTTTCTCAGATATTCAATTCATTATGATTATTCTTTGCCAAATGATCTCCTTCCTCTTTTATAGTCTTAGGCCTTTCACAATACCACAGTCCTAAACCATAACAAATCAATACCATGGACTCAATACTTGGGATCAACACTTCTGACGAGATACCATAGCCCAAAAACCATAGTCCAAATACCAAGGACTAAATACCACGGACCAAAAATAAGTTCACCCACATGTACGTGCTTTTTCTTGCGTGAAAGTGCGTGTATACGCATACGTGACTTCAGAACGTCTAACCGGCGTGTATACGTGGCTTCATCAAGGTGAACCTGCGTATATATCTTTTTCTTCTTTCTAAGTGCCTGAACTGTGATCTGTCACCAGAGTGAGTTGCCATCAAGGACAACACCTGTGCCATAGCGCCAAACCTGTGCCATAATGCCAACAATAGAAGTCACATCAAATCATGATTTTCATGTTAATTTTTAAAAGTGGTGATGTAGCATCACCCTTTTTTTCATTTCAAGGTTAAAATAACACATTTTTAACCATGGAATTAAAAAATAAATATAATGATTACGAAAGACATGAAAAACCGTACTAAAATGCAAAACTGTTGATGCAACATCACCTCTCTTTTTTTTTCAGCGTCAAATTCAAACATTTTTCAATCATGACTACAAAAGACATGAAAAAACATGTTGAAATACAAAAGTGGTAATGTAGCATCACCCCCCTTTTTTAAGGTTAAAATTCACACAACTTTGAACCATGACAATAAAGACCAAATATCATGGCTACAAAAAATCTTAAAACTCAACACTTAAAATTTGTCTACTTTTCTTATCTTTTATTTTTAAATTCTTGTTTTTAAAGGGTTTTTCAAAGTTTTCCAAATTTATCTTATTTTATTTTATATTTTTTTAGTTGAAATTACCAATTAATCAACATTATAGCCTTGGCCATTGCTACCATCGAAAAAATAAAGAAAAAGAAACATAAAGTCGATTTTGTATCTAAAAGTGGAATTAAATCACTTTTATTTAATTGATTACTTATTTTTTTTAATAATTTAAAATTTGAAAAAGCCCTCAGGGGAAATCCATTGGTGATTGTGTTGTATGAAGTATTATGCAACCATGATATTCAGGTTTAATCTCCGTGGGTCAAGCCAAAAAAAAAAAAAAATTAAAATGGAAGAAAAAAAATTGTAATACATTTTTAATGGGTATATAAAAATAAAAATAAAAATCACATTTTATTCCCAAGAAAATAAAAATATTGAAATACAAATAAAAACTAACAATAAATATAATATAATTTTTTAAGTACCTTTAAAAATTCAAAAACTAACAAAAAAAACATTCAAAAAAAAAAAGAAGGTAAAAATAGAAATACAACTTGATAAAGCATTTTAAAATCCTTGATTGGGGTAGCATTCATGTAAAACATGCAAGGAGGGAGGGGGGTCAGGCCCTCAACCATCACCCCACTCCTTCGAGGGAGGAGGGAGGACCAACCCTCCCTTCACTTGGCACAACTCATTAATACAATGACACCCATGGTACACATACCAAGCATTGTTAATATCAAAGGCTCTTGGAAATAGAGGTTCAAAATGATTAATGTTGTGGAGATCATTCCTCCTTAGTGCACATTCTTCGTCGAAGAAAAGTTTCATATGGGGAAACTTTCCACCCACCTTCTTCACCTTGTGAGGCTCTACATTCTTTCCATTTCTAACGAAGGGGTAGGTCTAGGTCCCCTTGACCTAGCCTCCTCTAGGCTTGAAATCCAAGGAAATCACTCAACTACAGGTCCAAACCAACCCTCTCTCGGTGTGACAATTTATATGTTGGTGAAGGGAGGAAACTTTTGGTGTACACATAGTAGAAAGATGTTTGCTCATTACTATTCTGCTTCAGAATTCTTCTCCCACAAGCAAGAACCTCTCCATCTTTTTGGTTTATGGTTTATTATGGTTGTTGTTGCTATGCTATTTAGCTTTCTAGGCAAAGTTACAATTATTGTTTCTCCACTAGCATTTTTTAATTCAAATCTCTTTATTTTCCTTAGTAAATTGCACTTGGTATCTGTAACACCCATGAAGTTTATTTGGCTTGAACATTCTATTCTATGGCCTTTTTCCTGTATGGTTTCAAATTTTGTAGTCATGTAGAATTTTGTGCTCCTCGACACCTCCTTCTATTGCTTAAAGTTTGTATTTCGTTGTGCTAGAGAGGCATCTCTTTCAGTAGTCCCTCCCCTCATCCTCCACAATGATAAATCTAGAACTAACTCCCCTTCCCATTGTCTCCATGTTGTTGGATTTGTTTTATACCTTCTTCTCCCACCCACCATGCCTCGCCAACAGATGCACTACAAGCATGGCTTTGCTAAAAAGGGAGAGGGCATCTCTACGAGACCTATGTTGAGCTCAAAATGCCATGCAAAGATATTAGGAAGTCGCCCATGAGAATATTCAACACAATTAATCAAGCAGTAGTTGGTGCCGTGCATGAAAGAGATGCCCATTCAGATGAAGACATTCTCACGCATGATGCAGATTGGATACCCGACCCATACTGCACTTATGGCCAACAAAATCAATACTTGTATATAGTAGAACTCTATTGGCACATGAAAGCACTCCTTAGCAGAGTGCTTGAACAAAAATAAGATAATAAGAGAAATATTTCTCTCTAGTTCAACATCCTTCACACAAAGAATAGGAAAATGTCACTTGAACACCACAATATGGCGAAGAGGCATGCTAGAATCGAAGTCATTCTCTCCAAGGGAAAAGGATCAACCTCTCCAGGTACCCCTGTGGCGCCAATCGATGTATCCACCTCAACTTAGTCAACATCATGGTTTCTTCTACAATCAACAACAATGGACCAACTTGAAAATGATGCCTACAACTATTATAGGATATAGGAAGTGTAGCTACAATTTTTTATAAACAATTATCTATGTTTGTATGCTATCACAATCTTTTTTGCTAAGACATGGCTAGGCCATAGTGTTTATGATGTTTACGTAAAATTTTGGTCAAAAGATTTATTTTTCCATCGTTGGTCTAGTTTCTCTAGTGGCAAACCGAGGCCAGAAACAAAATGATGTATGCTCTTTTAGATACTCAATAGAAACTTTAAGCTTACAAAAAATATTGAATCATTTTAAAAAATAAAATAATTAATTAAAATAGATACATTAAAAAAATTAAAATAATTTTAAAAAATTATTAATATGTTTAAAAAATTATAAATAAAAATTAGAAAAATATTATTAAATAAATAAAATTAAAAATAAAATTGTAATTTAAAATTAAAAAATATGTCCAAGGGGGCATCTGAATTGGTGATCTCCATGATGTGAAATATTATGTAAACTAAAAAATCCAACCTTAAAATCTCCCTAGAGTAATCTAGTCTACATAGAGGAGCATTGTCATAGGCTTTAGAGTTATAGTGGTAGTGGCCATAATTGACCCCGTGTCATGCAAGTACGAGCCTAACCCAATTGTCGATTCCTCTGGTACAAAAAAATAAAATATGCCCCAGTGTCAAAGGATCTTAGCTTGAGTGGTATGGCGAAAAATTTGTTTCCCTAGCTACATGGTTCAAGTCTTTGGAGACATGTTGTATATGGTCTGTTAGTGACAATTATGAAATAGTTGTCTCTGGTGTAATAGTGTCAATCAATCTCTCGAAGTTATCAATTCTTGAGAAATTATCATTATTGTTAAAAAAATTATACCTCGATGGGGGTGTTGGAACGAGTGCACAAGGAGGGAGGGAAGAAGGCTCACCACCCTAGGCATTAAAGAGGGGGATGACATCGCCAACTATCCCCATGAAATCACACATGTTTAAAATTTATGACGATGTAGAGCATTAAACTAGAAACTTATGCGACCACCATGTATTATTGGTATTCTTAAAGTTGCCCTACTATTTTCTGGAGACTTTGCTGCAACAATGGGCTTCTGGTGGGATATTTCCTCCCCTGCACCCGAAATTAAGTTTATACCTGTGAAGAAAGGTCGAGGCCCTCCTGGTCATGCCTTCCAAATTTCATTCTTTATAGTTGGTTGGATACTCAACAAAGTTCAAACATCCACGGGGATGATTGTAGTTGGTCGAAGCATTAGTTGGTGTGAGGACTGGTACTACAACAAAGTTCAAACATCCATGGGGGTGATTGTAGTTGGTCGGAGCATTAGTTGGTGTGAGGACTAGTACCATGATTCCATTGAGGTCTTCTAGAACACGTCTACTCGAAGCATACTAGTAAAAGTATTGAATTCTGATTCCTTTTGCTCGTAAAATAATTATATTGTTATGTTTCTAGTTTTTTGGTTCAACAATTGGTCTCTTCCCACTACGTAGCAACATCAACCTATTGTTGTTTGTGGGGAGATTACTTGGTTCT
Source organism: Pinus taeda (assembly GCA_000404065.3). Classification (NCBI taxonomy): domain Eukaryota; kingdom Viridiplantae; phylum Streptophyta; class Pinopsida; order Pinales; family Pinaceae; genus Pinus; species Pinus taeda. Next base: position 31,068 of record APFE031103776.1, on the reverse strand, counting down.
TTTACAGCTCAAGAAGGTCCCTCTATTGTTTAATGTTGTTCCCTACTCATCTCTGCAATTTCCCTGGCTCTGATTGCACATGACCTCGTTGCCCCTGACACTTTTCTTCTACATACTTTGTGTAGGAACCCCTATGGTCTTCATTCCCTTGCCCTTTTGTTATCTTCAGGGCCACCATTAGTTGGGAACTAAAATTTTCCTCGAAAGTGGGGATTTGGTGGCTGAGGTTTTACCAACAATCCCTGAGCACATTCTTAGGCCCATTTTGCAACAGTAATTTACCATTCATCCACCCCTCTAAAAATTTAGGATGAAATCATCTGATTGAAGCTTAGGAAATTCATGAGAGGAATTTCCAATCAAACTCAGGGGTTTAGGCTGAAGTTTTTGATTGGGCCCAAATCCGGGACATCCTAGGGTTCACAAGAACCAATATTTCCACCATCACTATGTATTGGAAAATGAAAATAATGTTGTCTCATGCCATCAAGGAAAAGCATGACGATTGTAATGAAATGGTTGTTCATCTTAGTAATATCTAGTGGGTCCAAAAGCATATGCGCTCTCGCCCCATCATCTTGGATGCTCGATGACACATATCAAGATACATCTTTAATGTGGAAGACAATCCCCAATAGGTCCAAGCACACAGGATCCCGCCCCTGCTACTTCTTCTGAGAAATGATGAACGTTACTGGTTCATTTGATTTTTATGTTTATGTCTTATGAATTTCCTTTTACTGTTGTTTGTGTTATACATTTGTGATTTTTCCGTTATACTCATTTAATATTTTGTAACCTCCATGAGAACATTTCCAAACATCTTTCATGGCCTAGTTTCACAAAGAGGCGTTCTATAACCCAATATGGAAGTGACTTTCTAAAACGTAATGTAATGTAATGTTATGTTGACTTTGTCAAATTATTTAAAAAAACAAATTTAAAAAATAATAAGTTACCAATGGTTTTTGAGCTCCAAGTTTATGAGAACCCATGGTATTCATGTGGAATATAGTCAATTTGAATGAGGAAATACTCCAAGTAAATTTATCCTTCAATGCCGATGTGATCCAAACAATTATCTCTCTCTCTCTCTCTCTCTCTCTATATATATATATATATATATATATATATATATAACACCATACTTATTGTGCTAAAAAAGAATTTATTATTATTATTTAAAAATAAGTAATACTAGCCTAGATCCATCTTAACTCTGGATCTATCAAGCGTCGAGGGGGATCAAATCTCTCGAAGTGCAAAGTATGGCCGCAAACGTGAAAACTTGATGAAAGGTTTTCACATCCAAAGATTTGATCTCTATCAATGCTTGATAGATCCAAAGTTAAGATGGATCTAGGCTGGTGAATGTCATGATGTTTTCATTTGATTTATTTTGATAGACAAAAGAACTTTAAAGTATCTTCATTGTCATTGATCTAGTTTCCCTTGTGACAAGCCATGACAATAACTCTGTTATGTTTGTATGATTGCATTATGATTTAATAAAAGTCGATAGATTAACAAAAAAAGATTTAATAAGCTCCAAGTTTATGAGAACCCATGGTATTCATGTGGAATATAGTCAATTTAAAGGGGGAAAGACTCCAAGTAAATTTATCCTTCAATGTCGATGTGATCCAAACAATTTTAATCCTTATGTGTGTGTGTGTGTGTGTACAATCACCATGCTTATTGTGCTAAAAAAGGAATTTATTATTATTATTTTTAAATAAATAATACTATCCTAGATCCATCTTAACTCCAGATCTATCAAGCGTTGAGGGGGATCAAATCTTTCGAAGTGGAAAGTATGGCCTGAAACATGAAAACTTGAGGAAAAGTTTGCACATCCAAAGATTTGATCTCTATCAATGCTTGATAGATCCAAAGTTAAGATGGACCTAGGCTTGTGAATGTCATGATGTTTTGATTTGGTTTATTTTGATAGACAAAAGAACTTTAAAGTATCTTCACTGTCATTGATCTAGTTTCCCTTGTGGCAAGCCATGACAATAAGACTGTTATTTTTGTATGATGGCATTATGATTTAATAAAAGTTAATAGATTAACCAAAAAAACGTTTAATAAGATAACCTACAAAATAAAATATATAAATAAATAAGTTTAAAATGTTAATTTAATAAAAGCCAGTAGATTAACAAAAAAACATTTAATAAGATAACCCCAAAAAATTTAAAATATATAAATAAATAAGTTTAAAATGTTAATTTAAAAAAAAGGGTGAAGCCATCACCCTCCCCCACACAACACATATGGGGGAGGTAGTGTTGTGTGGAGGAGGACGATGCCCAACATTGCTCCTTTGCCTACAAGGTCATCCAAGTAGCTGGCAACTACATGTTGTACGTTTAACTGCCTAGCTAGCCTCGTGGGTGAAGGGGCAATGATAATCATCACCCTCCCCATAAACAACAATTGTTTTGTGTGGGGGAGGGCGATGCCCAACATTAGTAGTCGAAAACTACATGTTGTGCAGGTAGGTGATACTAGGCATTGAACTCCCCACACAACACGCACAATTAATTTTTTTAATTTTTTATGGGCATTTTTCATTTTTTTAATTAATTTTTTTCTTTAATATATTTGTTTAATTTTTTGTTTTATATATATATATATATACTTTAATTTTTTTAATTTTACTTACTTTACCAAAAAAATAAAAAAAATTTAGTCTTAAAAATATTTTAATATGTGCATGGGGCTTTGGTTTGATGATAGGGTGCATTGTTAAAGCACTCCATGTGACAAGTCATTGGTTCCAATCCCCTTGTGGGTGTTGACTTACAGAAATAATATATATATTATTTAATACATATTTTTAATATTTTTTCTTTGATTGTATGTTCACTTTTTTAATATATCTTTTTATTTTTTAAATTCCTTGCATTTTGTTTTTATTTTTCAATTTTGTTTCACTTTGTTTTTAAAATTTAAATTGTTTTGTTTTAAAACATTTTTTTTTAAAAGTGCATTTTTTAATTATTTAATTTATTAAAAAAATCATATTTTTAATCAAAAAATTAAAAATTTGTGTGCAACATCATATTTTATAAGGTGTTTTTCATGATCTTGTGTACACTAATGATGATTTTATAAGCCATAACTAAAAAACATTGCAATTTAGTACCCCATTAAGAATTGGTCAAGATATCTCACACTATGATCTAAAAATAATTTTAGCCTTTAAAAAATTTGCTCATGGTAGAATTACTCTTTGGTTTGGATGTTGAGTTTTAAAGTTTTTTAATAATGATATTTGGTTATAACACCATGGTTGAAAAACGTTGAAATTTTAAAGTTTTGTGTACTCATGATATTTGATTTTAATTCCATGGTTAAAAACTATTAGAATTAAGTTATGTTTTTTTTTTCTTTTTTTTTGAGGCTGAGCCTAGGTCAAGGCCAACCTACTTATTAAATGGAAGAAGAATGATCAACCCACAAGAGGATACTTAGAACCAGGATTTTACAAAGCTTGGTCGATTTTAGACACCCCTTGGTATAGTTTTTAATTCCTCCAAAGTGGCTTCCATCCTCAATCCCTCCCCATGAGGTTTGAACCTGAAACCTAGTGAGGAGTAAACCCCACACAAATAAATTGGTCTACACCTCATGGGTTTTTCAGAGTCATGTTATTGATCTTTAACACCGTTGTTGAAAATTTTTGGAATTTTAAGGTTTTCCTTTATCATGATTTTGGTTTTAAATGCCATGGTTGAAACACGTTGGAATTGTAACCCTGAATAAAATGGTGATGCAACGTCACCACTTTTTTATTTTGGGGTATTTTTATGCTTTTGTACAAAAATATGGAATTTTTGGGATAGAGTGCTCATTTTGAGGATACAATTCTCATTAAGTTGGTAATATTGGCTATAACAACCCACATGCCACAAGACTCACTTATTGTACTTGCATCCATCTTCTACTCAGAGAAACAAAACATAGAAACCTCACCTTCCAACAGTGTTTTTTTTTTGAAAGAGTTTTCTTGATTATGTTTTGTATTAAATTGTGGTTTGTGAGTTTTGTTCGATATTCTTTATTTTTTGCATAGTTATAATTTGCATGCATATGCAATAAACATTGAACATTGGATAAACCAATGCTCCCCGTGTGTTTCACAACATGGAATAACTACCTCTCGTGGATCCTTATCTCTGGCGATGTGATCGTTGACTAACACCTGCAGGTTTTGGTCTAACGATAATCGTGATTCCCAACAAGTGGTATCAAAGCATAGGTCACGAGTTCAATACACACCCAACTTGTGTTGGGGTGGAGATTGTTGGAAATTGCAGAAAGAAATGCTCCCCGTGTGTTTTGTGACATGGACTAACCACCTCTCGTGGATCCTTATCTCTGGCGATGCAATCGTTGACTAACACCTGCGGGTTTTGGTCTAACGACAATCATGATTCCCAAAAATAAATAGTGATTAACAGATCCAAAACTCTAAGGAGAAATAAAACCTCATGGTGTGGATTTAAGATCTTATAATATATTATAGTAAATCTATTGCGACAAATTGTCCAATGAATTCTCCACGACAGTTTATGGGTGAATGACAACATCTTAACTGAAATAAACCAAAACCCTAAATCTATTCCTAGATGTGGGATTAAGACCCTAATCTACATGAAAGAAATATTCTGATCTAGGTGGATATTGGTGGCCATCTTCCTATTCCACTTGGACCTCGACCATTGTTTCTTTCAGTTTCCTTAATTTTAGCACAATTTACTATTTTTTGGAAATTTTTTAGGTCTTGAACTTCTAGAGCCATTTTAAGGCCCTAAATGACTTTTTTTTTTTAATGGGAAAACCCACATGTTATGGAAAGGATTTGAAATCTAAATTTGTAGTTCTCAGATAGATATTTCTAACAAGGTATTGTATGCGTCAAATGAAGATTGTATGCCAAAGTTATGACCTCAGGAAGTTGATCTACCAACTAACCCCAATGGCACCCACAAACTTTTGACGCTTCATCTCCTAGGGTTAGGTTTTTGGATGTTTGTGGTTTTCCTCTATTTATCAATAACAAAAATGCCTATGAGCCTCATTGTAACACAGTTAAGAAGGCATGTAGCCACCACATCTCTTCTCAGAGATAAACTACCATCACTTGAGCTAGTTTATTTCCATTCTACATGTAAACAATTGTCAATAATTTGTTATTAATGAATTGCAGTTATGTTTTCATTGTAGCTCTATGTTTCTATTTATATTTGTATTTCATTTTGTTCCTTCATAAATTCAGATTAGTGATTGGACTAGTTGAACCCTTGCAAGACTGACCTCTCCAACCCCGATGACTTCCCGTGGTGGAAGAAAATAAAGATGAGGGAGCAGGAGATCCTTTTAAAATATTGCTCGAAGAAGCCCTCAAGTGACAAAGGAACAAGATGATGGACAACTTTTCCCAGATCTTTCGGAAGATGCCCACATGCGACACATCTTCATCCAACGACCACCTTGGAGGCACCACTCCCTTTAAGGTACAAGTCAACTTTGAAATTCCCATATTTGAAGGCCAGATAGATGCAAATGTCATTGATAAATGTTTAAATCTATTGGAAGGATATTTTTTGGTTCATGTTTTTTTCAATAGGGAAAATATTACTTTTTCACTCCTCAAAGATCCCCCCCCATGTTAAGGACTGGTGGAAAACCTATTGTGAGCAAAGGGATGAGAGATAACCCTCACTATTTTCAACCGCACCCACTTGAAATTATTTCCAAAACGCCATCAAGGAGTAGTATTACCTTGTCAGGAGATATGAAGATAAGTACATAAAATGAACCTCATCTCAGCAAAGATCATTAAGTGACTAGGATTACCAACCACATCACACCTGCAACCATACCCCATTAGGTGGCTCCACCAATGATGAGATCTTCACATCAGCCAACAATGTCATCTTCCCTACAACATCAAACCCTTCACGGATGAAGTACTATGTGACGTTGGTCCTCTTGAAGTTTGTGATTATTATTAGGCCAACCATACTTTTGGAAGTGTCATGCTCTATATGAGTCCAAACCTTGCATTATTATTATTACTTTTGGAAATAATTTATACATGATACTAGAGATATCCTTGCCTACCACCATCTCTTTGAACTCTACTAATAAATTCCATAAGATCATCTCTCAAACCGTGAAATTTGTTTTCTTTCTGATTCACTCTCAAACTAAGGGGAAGATCGTGGCCACATCCATGGCCCCCGGGAAGGGTTCCTCCATGCAGCAAAAGTAGGTGGATAAGGTTGTGGAAGAATACAAGAACATCTTCTCCTCTCCCACACGGGTACCCTTGCACTATTAGGTCAAGCATTTTATTGAACTGACCCCAAAGCACCTCTACCCAATGGGCCAATATACCGCCGCTCCATTCTGGAAAATAAAAAGATCAAATGGAATATTTAGGAGTTGTTGTGAAAAAGACAAATTTGACCATGTTCCTCACCTTGTGGGAACCAGATTGTACTGTAATAGAAGAAGGAAAGGACTTGGAGGATCTGCATTGATTATCGGGCACTGAACAAAATTATTCTCAGGAACAAGCATCCAATCTTGTAGATTGATGACCTTCTTGACCAACTCAAGGGGGCCAATTATTTAAGAACGATTGATTTGAATTCTAGCTATTACCAGGTTCCAATAGAGCCTACAGATGTATGGAATACCACCTTCAAATCCAAGGAGTGCCTTTTTGAATGGTTGGTCATGCCATTTAGGTTTAAAAATGCCCCTACAACTTTTATGAGGCTGATGGATGACATATTGCGGACTTTCACTAAATCATTCGTGGTTGTAAATCTGTACGACGTCCTCATCTTCAACAAGAGTTGGGAAGAGAACTTGCAACACATTCGATAGGTCCTTCAAACCTTGCGACATCACAAGCTATGTTCCAACTTGGAGAAATGCACCTTTGGCATGAGCCAATCTAATATCTGGGTTGCTTCATAGATGAGAAAGGCATGCATGTTGATCTTGCTAAGATCCAAGTCATTCAAGATTGGTCATCCCCAACCACTCTAATAGAGCTTCACAAATTTTTGGGCCTTGCCAATTCTTATCTGAGGTTCGTGTTGGGATTCTCCCATATCACTTGGACTTTGAGTCAAGTTACCAAGGGCGGAGCAAAAGAAAATTTCTCTTGTTCCAAGTCCCAACAGAAGGCATCTATTGAGCTAAAGCACTGCCTCTACTCTGCACTTGTACTCAGATTACCAAACCTACAACAACCATTTGAAATTGAGACAAATGCCTCTGAATATGCTATTGGTGAAATCCTCACCCAACAAGGGAATACGATGGTATATCATAATGAGACTTTCTGATACAATTCAGAAGTAACCCACCTATGATAAAGACATGTATTCTATCATGTAAGCTTACTGAAAATGGAAACATCACATTCTAGGGAAGGAGAGAATCATCCACACAGATAACCAACCTCTTTAGTTTATACATACAAAAGAGAAGCTGCAAAAAAACACCATCATAAGTGGTCTACACATCTGCAACAATTCCACTTGGAAATTAAACAAAAAAAGGGTGGCACAAATCATGTTGCAAATTGCCTCAGTCAACCCCCAGCTGCAGCAATGATTACTGTTCTCAACTCTTGTGTCCATGAGACCTCTAGATGGACGCAACTGTACAAAAATGATCTAGATTTTGCCACCACATACCAGATGCTAGTGGATTGCAAGAAAGTTCTATATTTCTACCTCCATGATGCATTATTATGCTACCCTGGTGTTCCTTCAAGTGAGTGTGCCAAGTTGATTTGGGAGGCACACTACAATTAGGTCGCAGGACACTTTAGTGTGGAGAAAATTGTGGCCATACTAAAAAAGTATTTTTATTGGCCAAAACTACGACAAGATGTTGGAAAATATATTAGATCATTCACTACTTGTGACATCACCAAGGTTGTGTGAGACAATTCTTTCGAGCTCAACATTCCCCCATTCCTTGGCTTGCACCCAATGTTCAATGTGGACCTGCTTCGACCATACTTTCCACCACTGTTGTACACCTCAAACATTATCGAACAACTAACACTAATAGAGTTCAACCCAGACACACATATCAAGACCATGCACCAACAAAGGATCCAACCGTATCAAGTTGTCAAAGCTGACCAACTCCTGCATCAAGGCAAGTGGCTCACTAGGGGCCAAGTTCAACAAAAGTTTCCCCATCTCATGCAGGTACTCAACGCAATGGGGACCATTACTTCCTAATGGGGGAGGAATGATCTAGGTGGATATTGGTGGCCACCCACCTCTTCCACTTTGACCCCACCATTGTTTATTTTAGTTTCCTTAATTGTAGCACAATTTAGTATTTTTGGCAATTTTTCGGATCATGAACATTCAGAGCTGTTTTGAGGCCCTAAATGATGATTTTTTGAAAAACATGCAAACCTATAGCCTATGGTATGGGTTTGCAATTGAAAGTTGTATTCCTTGGATATATAATTCTAACGAGGCATCATACATGTCAAATGGATGTTATATGCCAAAGTTATGACCCCAAGAAGTTGGTGTACCAACCAACCCCAACAAGGCCCACAAACGTTTGGCACTTCATCCCCTAGGGTTGGGTTTCAAAATTTTTATGGTTTTCCCTTATTTCTCAATAATAAAAAGGCTCGCAATCCTCATTGTAACACAGTTCATAAGGCATGTAGCTGCCATATCGCTTCTTAGAGATAAGCTACCATCGCCCGTGCTAGTTTATTTCCATTCTGCATGTAAACAATTTTCAATACTTTGTTTTAATGAATTGAAGTTTTGTTTTCATTGTAGCTATATGTTTCTATTTATATATGTATTTCATTTCACTCCTTCATAAATTCATATCATATTAATAGGAGGGTGCACCCACTGAAGGGAAGTGCAAACATCTTTACATGCATCTGTTCTAGGGATTTGTGCCTTGTCTAATCCTAGAAACTTTCCACATGCAAAACATCCTAACTAACTATGCATGTAACTACTAACTCAAGAAAACTCAAATGTAGAACTAAATTACTAAATAAAAAGCATCTATATTAGAACTAAATTGAGGATGGCATGTGCATGTTTTTGGTGTGCACATGCCCTCTATCTCACTTTCCTCCGTAAATGCCCCTAAGCCCTCATAGCCATGGTATGAAACTACTGAATAAGGGTGTATAACCATTATTATTATTAAGGTTGTTATACAACCCATTGTACAAAATCTCTTCTAGAATACTTGTTATAATAGTTTCTTTGCATATATCTAGATCTTCTCTACCTATTGTTGCATTAATGGTGCTTTGGTAGACCCTTTCTAAGGTGTTAAAATTCCAATACTCCCTCTTACCAAAAAAAGTGTTCTCTATGAAACATAAGATGGTCGCTTTGTGGTTGGAATCCTTCGTTTATTAGGAGCTTGGTCAAATAGTTGACCACCAACAAACCTAAAAGTATATGAATTTGGATTATTGATTTCTTCTGTAGTGTAAAATATCTTCCGAATCTTCATGAGGAAGCCTTATGAAAAAGGAATACTACATCAAAAACTTGTCAACCTCCTTTGTACTTCATGCAATCTTCACTAAGAAAAATATACTCACACCACATCATGAATTATTCAGGACTACCTATAGTAGTGAACTCATCTGCATAAATGACCAAGACAACAATATCAAATCTACCAACAATGAATTGAAATTTGGAATAAACTCAAAACAACTAAACATGAGTACAATGTCATTGAGATTAAAATTACAAAACCATTGGTGCATATATTAGCCCATCCAACGAAACTTCTTCACCCTACAAGAATCCTCTAAAAAATGGAGTAAGAGTCTCATTAAGGTAAGCAACCTCTTGCGAAGAGAATCCCTCTATAGCAACCTTATATTGCTACCCTTACATGCTCCCATTCATTGCAATCAAAGGAATCAATCACTAATTCCATAGTCGATTATGCCATTGTCTCCTCAACATTGGACGGATGCTCCTCCATCACGATATCTTGTCATATGGCATGATTTCTCCAACAGATCTGTGAGAAACCTATAAAGGCCACTTTCTCACACTCCTCTATCAAAAATTCAACCATATCTACAATTGTTGTCTATGATGGTGATTCCCTAAGAATCAAGCCCAAAAAAACACTATAAATCTATCATGTGGGAAATTCCTGGAGAACAAGCTCACATCTCCTTCATGGTGCTTTTGTTGGTAATATGATGGATCATATGATCCTTCAACAAATCTAATAGGACAAATTTTGTGTTCACTTCATTCATGTTGTACTTTTCTATAGTTTTGGGCTCTATAGAAGTTCTCCACAATTACCAAAGGTTCATTACATTTAGAAGGTTCTACAAAGTGCACTTCCATTACAAATAGTTACAAGCACCCTCCAAAAAATGGCTCCCACATACTAGGAATGGCCATCATTGCAAATCCATCAAACAAGATTAAATCTCCACTCACTAGATCAACTAGGGTTTCACACCCCATAACCTTTCTTCAGTCCATGTATTAATTAATGGCGTAGAGGCAAAAATCTCCTTTAATCACTAAAAACTAGACATATCACCAACTAAAACTCCATTAGTTCTCTTTCATTCAAGGTTGATATTTCCATTCATGAAATTATGGAAGGCTTTAGCTACATCACTTCAATACCATGTTAAAATTCTTCACCACATAACATTAGTGCTAGTTTGATTCCTAACCTACCTACTTAAGAGAACCTAAAATCATAATATTTATTAAAACTATGATTTTATTTTTACTTGTTGATTGGAGTAGAGAAGAAGTGTTCTACTTGTCTAAGTGCTAAGACTAGCAAAAGAACATAGGAGGCTGCAACTTTAATAGAATATTAATTTATTTAACTATTTCCTAAAGTTAGACATAAGAAAAAGTAAAAGTTCTTATATTAACTTACGATTTAATATCATCCATTGATCGCGATTTCATCTTAGTTGTTGAGAAGGAAATTAAGGTTGAAGTTGAAATTATAAGAGGAGATAGAGCGGGTTGGTGGTAAGTCAGTTGAGCACAAACAAGAGTGGGAGCACAGTGAAGGAAGAGCTGAGAGCTCAACAGTTCGTAGAGGTTCAGCTTCCATGAGAGATTTAGATCAAGTAAAGGTTGAATTGCCTTAGCCCCGAGATTAGTTACGTAGCTTCAGTTCACACGTGTGTGCTGGAGGAGATAATTTGCACTCATATGTACGAGCATACATGCAAATTTGCGTGGCGTTTTGGAAATATAGGATGCAGTGATCAAATCTATTGATCAATTGTATTTTTGTGATAAAAGGGAAGTTTCTCCCTTGTAATTCTAAAAAAATATTCCTTTGTTGCAAAAGAATAATAAAATAAAGACAACGTTGCAAGTTTTCCTCAAATTTATGGTTTCTTGGGTATATATTGTGTTATGTGCTTTGATGTGTTTGTCTTCCAATTTATTTTCCATTGTGCTTATTAAGCTAGAAAACTCAGTGCATTTGTGATTTAAGTTTCAAGAATATCAGTTGTTTACGTTTCTGGGTTTTTGTGCTCAGAAGATTATGAATTAATTTACTAGGTTTTAAGGAAATCTATCATGGTATCAGAGGTCAAATTTTAATTAAAGAATAAACACAAATTTTATATTCAAGAGTAGTTCTAATGATTCAAAGGGATCAAGTTATCAGATCGATTTGGTCATTAGGGTTCTAAATAGTGTGCATTGATTCTACCAGTGTGATTTGATTCCAACAGTTCGATTTTGGTAGTATGGCATATCAGGGTCTCATATTTGAAGATAAATGGGATGGTGCATCCAACTTTTGTCTGTGGCATGAAAGGATAGCAATGGCGCTGAAGGAATAAGGGGTTTGGGAATTTGTTGATAATGTCCTAGTGACACCATCAGAGCCTCAACAATTGGTTCAACATAATAAATATATGCCAAGGCAAGAAGGATTATCTTTGAAGGAGTCAAAGACCACATTATACCTCACCTAACTAGGAAGAAGAAAGCCAAAGAAATGTGGACTTCCATCATTGGTCTCTATCAAGGTTCGAGCGAGGCTAGAAAGCTGGTGTTGAAGGACAAGCTCAGGGGCATTAAAATGTCCCCGTCAGATTCGGTGGTTTCTTATCTCAAAAAGTTTTCTAAGGTAAATGAAGAGTTGGCTGGTGTGGGTGCAACAGTTCCAGATGGGGATGTGGTTAATTTTTCTCTATTGGATTTCACCAAGTCATGGTGAGCCTTCATAGATGGAATATGTGCCCGAGAACACTTTCCAGATTGGGAGAGGTGTTCACATAACTACGTTTGAGAGGAGATTCGTAGATAAGCTCAAGTTGGATCTCATGTTAAAAGCGAGGAAGATGAAGACAATTTCACTCTAGCCAACAAAGGGACCAAGTCCAAGGGAAAAAAAAGCAGTGGTGGTGGAGAACCAAGTTCCAAGGGCGAGAAAAAAACAAATTATCTCAGCAATATCAAGTGTTTTTCATGCCACCAGTTTGGGAATTACGTTACTAAATTTCCTAATAGGAAGAAAGGGTCCAAAAAGGACCAAGTACTAGCATCTGCAAAGATAAATGATTTTTCCTGTAATTTTGAGGAGTTCTCACTCATTGCCTGTATGGAAAGTTCGACAACTACTATTTTATGGTATGTGGATAATGGTGTGTCACATAATATAACATGAAACAAGAAATATTTTGGCAAACTATCAGAGAAGGACATGTAGTTCAATATCAAGATGGGAGATGAAGGGAAGTACCAGATCGAGGCTATAGGTACGATTCATTTAGAGAGGGAGTCTAGAAACCCTCTATATCTTAGAGATCTTCTTTATGTACCGGGGCTCAAAAAGATCCTCATCTTAGTTTCAACTTTGGAGGATAAGGGGTACGAGGTGACCTTTAGAAAGGGCACGGTTTTTATAAAACCTTGAGACTCCAAGGTGTCGAATTAGATTGCCATTAGGCACAAGAGCCTATATAGGTTGAAGTTTGAGACAAATGCATCAATGACTAGTAGAGGAGGCCATGACTCAAATAGTGTGCTTGGAGAGTTGTGGCATAGGCGCATGGCAAATTTGCACCATGGAGTGCTAAATATTATTAAGGAGATAGCGACAGGGCTGCCACAACGCAGTGTGGATCAGCATGAGGTGTGCAAGGGTTACACACTTGGCAAGTATGCCAAGTCATATTTTCCTAGCAAATACGACAAGGACAAGGGTATCTTGGACCTTGTTCATTTAGATGTATGTGGTCCTTTCTCTCTAATATCCTTTAGTGGGTACGAATACTATGTCACCTTCATAGATGATCACTCGAGGAAGACCTGAATATTTTTCATGGAGAAGAAGGATGATGTCTTCTCAAAGTTTCTATAGTTTAAGGCATTGGTTGAGAACTGGATTGGAAAAAATATCAAGGCGCTGAGGTTTGAAAATGGTGGGTAATATACCTCAAACACATTCAAGGAGTTGTGTGCCAAGGAGGGCATCAAGAAGGAGTTGGCTACACCATATAATCCTCAATAGAACGAGGTGGTAGAGAGCAAGAATAGGGCTATGGTTGGAGAAACCAAAGCGATGTTGTATGACTAGGGGTTTCCCAAGTTCTTTTGGCCTAAAGCATGCAATACAACAATATTATTGCAGATACATAGCCCACACAAAGTGTTGGCGCAAGTTACACTAGAGCAGGCATTTATAAGGAATAAACTAAATGTGTCTCATTTCTACATATTCGGTAGCCTTATATATTTACATGTACCAGAGGAGAAAAGGAAGAAGCTGGAGTCCACAACATAGAAGTGTATCTTCATGGGTTACAATGCGACATCCAAGGTGTACATTCCAACACATATGAAGACAATGATCCGAAGAGATGTGAAGTTTAAGGATAGGGATTTGAGAAAGTCCTTAGAGTGTGAGCAAGCTACTATCTAGGAGTAGCAGGTTCCAAAGCAGGAATCCCATCCAGTACCCCAAACCACAATTGTATGTGGGAAGGATGAGGACGAGAAGGACACACATATGGAAGAGTAAGTAGAACCCACTTAGTCAAAGAATCCTAGCACAGGGAGAAGGAGAGTGAGATGGTAAAACCAACTAATTCAATAGGTGCAAGAGCAAGTTGGTGCTACAAGTACATCAGTTCAACATAGCATAGAGCCATAGAGGTGCACAATATATATTGAACTTATAACCGAGTTGATATATTTCGAGCCTTCTAGTTATCAGGAGGTATCCACTCAAAAATTGTGGAGAGATGCCATGGTGGAGTGTGCCTCTATCATGAAAAACAATGCCTGGGAAATGGTGCCAAGGCCAAAGGGAAAATCTATGGTAGGCTCTTACTAGGTCTACAAGGTCAAGCATAGATCTGATGGGAGTATCGAGAAGTATAAGGTAATATTTGTGGTCATGGGGTTCTAACAGATAGAAAGAGTTTACCATGATGATACCTTTGCCCTAGTTGCCAAGTATTTGTTTTTTAGTGTGGTTGCAACTATTACAACACAGATGGGGTGGAAGATCCACCAAATGGAAATGATGACAACCTTCCTCAATGGGGTTGTTGACGAGGAGATTTACACTGAGTAGTTGAAGGGATTCGAGACATGTTGCAGAGACACACACATATGCATACTCAAGAGAGATTTGTATGGGCTCAAGCAAGCTCCGCGTGCATGCTATGCTTAGATAGATAATTATCTTTAGGGATTGGGCTTCACCAAGAGTGAAGTAGAACCTAACCTCTACTACATTGTTGTTGGAAGTAAGGCGCTTATCCTATGCTATTCATGGACAACCATATTTTAACAAGCACAAACAAGCTCATCCAAGATTGCAAGAGAGCAGGTGAGTTTGAGATGAAGGATATGGGGTTGATGCACTATTTCCTTAGGCATGAGGTTTGGCAGGGTGGTGGAGAGATATTTATGGGACAGGGCAAATACGTCTTGTAGATTTTGAGGAGATATCACATGCAAGATTGCAAGCCCATGACAACACCTCTAGTCACAATTGGAGGAAGGTGGATACATCCAAATCAGAGCAATTTGATCTCACACTTTACCGATAGATGATTCAGTCACTGATGTATTTGGTGAACATGCGTCGAGATATATGTTTTGCAGTTAACTCTTTGAGCCAATTTTTGGTCGAACCAACTAGAGCACATTAGGTAGTTGTGAAGCACTTGTTGAGATGCTTCAGGGGGGAAATAGAGCATGGATTGTGGTATAGATAGGTTGATGAGTTAGGGCTTCACTAATGTATATTAGGCAGGGAGCTCCACAGAGAGGAAGAACACATTGAGATGCACTTTCAGTGTTGTATCAACAACTATTCCTTGGTTCAACAGAAAGTAGATATCAGTGCATTGAGTTCAATCGAGGTTGAGTACATGGAAACCAATTTGGTAGGGTGTGAAGCTATTTGGTTGAGGAATATTCTCATGAGCTTGTTCAGGATAGAGTTGGAGCCTATAGTGATACATTGTGACAACCAGAGTTGCATCAAGCTTTCTGAAAATCCAATGTTTCATGATTTCTCTAAGCATATCAACATACATTATCACCACATCAGAGATATTTTTTGAAGAGGTATCGTTACACTCCAATTCATACCAACATAGGAGCACACAACAAACATTCTAACCAAGGATTTTATAGGGACCAAATTTGTTTACCTCATAGAGATGTTGGGTGTAGCACAAAACTCCTTCCTCTCTAAGAGGGAGTGTTGATTGGAGTAGAGAAGAAGTGTTATGCTTGTCTAAGTGATAATACCAGCAAACTAACACAAAATACTACCACTTCAGCAAATATTAATTTATTTAACTATTCCTAAAGTTGCATCAAGATTTCTGAAAATCCAATGTTTTATGATCACTCTAAGTATTTGAGAAAGTAAATAGATTCGGTATTCGTAATGACCTTTGTAAAACATGACATTGTATATCTTGTATAAAAAGAAAAAAAAAATAATAATATTATTATTTATTTATCAAAGAATAGGTTTCATGCTCAAGTCTAGGTCAATGTTCTTCATGCTTCTAGGGTGTTATAGGGTTTTCATCATGTATTATAGTCCCTTTGGACTCATTGTAACAAAATAAAATATTTATTTTGAGTCAAGAAAAGCCATTTTATACTCCAAGGCCAATTTGGCCCAATCAAGATGAATTCGGCCTTCGGAGGGCTATTCGACCCCTCAAGAAGGCTATAAATAAGAGGAATTTGACTCATTTGGAGCATCACATCATCACATGTTTGATATACAATGGCAAAGAAGGAAGAAGAGTTGGGAGGATGAAGAAAATAAGAGTCAAAGGTGAAGAAATATATCATGGAATACATCTTTTATGTCGACATGAAAGACATTGCCTAGGGTTTCTACAAAGTTGTTAGTTAAAGGGGGGCCGTAGTTGCAAGGTTGGGTTTATGAAGTGAAGTTGCAGGGCCAAAATTCTAATGTGAAGTTGCTTTGAAGATATCTTGTTGGTGAGTTGACTTGGTGCTTGGGAGGATTCTGGGATTTGGTCTTTGGGTCTTGGAAGTCTCATTTTGAATAGATTATATAAGAAGAGACATATTAAAGTAATAAAAGAACAACTAACATCACAAGTAATGATCAAGGAAATTCAAAAAATAATATACGATATTCTTGATTTTCCAACACTAACCACATCAATATATGTTATCACCACACCAAAGATATTGTTCAAAGAGGTATCGTTAGACTCCACTATGTACCAATATAGGAGAAAACAACAAACATTCTAACTAGGGCGTTGTTGAAAATGTAACTATGTCTAGTCTTCATAATTGTCATTGTACTCATGTCATTATGTATATATTATATTTATTAAAAGAAGAAAGAAAATGATTATTTTTCAAGCATGGGTTTCATGCTCCATTTAAGTGGTCATCTAGGTCAAGCATGCATTTCATGCTCCTAGGGTTTGTCAAGTCAATAAGAGATGTGTCATGATTCAAGAGAGTGTTTTTCATATGTATAAGACCCTATTGGGAAATTTATAATAAGAAAGAAGAATTGTTTTAGTCAAAATTGTCAATATTGACCTCCAAGACCAAGTCGACCCTATTAGTCCTAGTTGGACTAGAAGAGGCTATTCGACCCCTTGAAAAGGGTATAAATACAAGTGACTTCCACCTAATTATCTCACCTTATCACAAGAAGTTTGATATACAATATAAGAGTGCAAAATTCAAGGAAGACTCCAAGAAAGTCAAAGGAGAGAGAAGTTGAAGCAAGGAGGAAGGAAAATCAAAGTTTCGACCTAGTTTATGGACCATTTTCTCTCACACATGCGAGATCCTGAGATGTTGTAAGGGGCTGAAATTGCAGACCTATTTCAGGTCCGAAATTTAGATGTTGGGGGCCAAAAATTTGAGTTTGTAGTAGTTTTGGAAGGGTTTAACCCTTTTCGACTTGGTTTGACTTTAACTAGTTTGAAGGGATTTTGTTGGAGGGCTGACTTAGAGCTTGGAAGAGGTTTTGGTATAGGTATTTTGGTCTTGTATTTCTCATTTTAAGTTGTTTCTATAAGAAGAAAATAACTTTGATTGGGTTTTCCCCTAAGAGAGAGGTTTTTCCTTGGCTGAGAGCCTACATCTTGTGTTCATTGTTTTGTGATCTTCATTGTTTTATGGTTTTGGTACTTGTTTAATTAAAGATAACATAATAAGAAAAAGAAGAAGAAGTTAATATAATATCACATGCAATTATCAAGTAAGATAAATCACCAATCACCCTAAGTGCCACCATATATATTTCTCAATATGGTATTAGAGCATAGATGAAGAAGGAAGAGGCGGCTTGGAGATCACTCTTGAGGATGTAAGAAGAGGATATGTGTTCTAATCATCTTGGAAGGACATAAGAAATGACACAAGAGAGTCACAAGAAATAAAATAAGGAAGAATGCAAGGAAGGCTCATCATTCATCTTGAAGGAAGGCTACTAGACTAAGAGGCTCTTGTTTACAAAATATCTTCTTGAGAAAAGACTTTTGAAGACATCTTGGAACATCTTCAAAGAGGCATCTTGGAAGATCTTTTGAGGACTCTGGAAGACATCATTTTCAAGGTATAAGGAAGAAATTTTCTCTCTATTTAATTGGAATCACTTGATTGCAGGTCATTATCTTGAAGAAGGATCTCTCTCTCTTGAAAGATCTTCTAGAAAGTCTTTGAAGAAAACAAGAATATTGGGACCATAATTAAAGTAAGTTTGAAGAAATATCAAGTACCTTTGGAGCATCATTAAGTAAGGATTAATAAGTGACAAGCACCTTGGTACTATCATCAAAGCAATAAGGATTCCTCTTGAAGGTATCAAGAAACATCATCTTCAAGTATCTATTGACAAATGTAGTTTCATAACTAAGCAAGAATAAGATTGAAGAATGGACAAGGTAGTTTAAAAGTGAAGTGAGGATTAAAAGGATTCTCATTATATCCATAAGGATCATCTAGTTCTAGTTATGAATAAGTATAAAGTCACATATGAAAAATCTCAAACTTTGCTACTAAAGGAAAGAAGTAGAAGAAAGGAAGGTTTGGAAGGTTTAAACCTCATCAAAATAATCAATTTTGAGGAAGACCAGATATGTCCAAAATGAAATGTTATGGATGTAATTGTCGTAAGGACCCTCAAAATAGAATGAATAATAATAAACAATAAAGGGATGAAGCTCACACAATTGTATATAGAAAAGTACCTGAAAAGAAGTCGAAGGTTGTTGATCCCAAGGATATCTTTTATTGAAGTCTCGTGACATCGTGGATGGAAGTATATGGCATTAAAATAGTTTGAATACATATAGACAATTGCATTGGAAGTAGTCATCTAGCAAGAATAGAAGGATTTGGACCTATTCATGCAACAACACTTAGGCATCATAAGGATGACAATGATCCTCTACAAGAATAGAATCATGAAAAGACTTTTCAATATATGGAAGAATCATTATGACATGGTAAGAGTATAAGAAGTTTGCATGCACAATTATATCATGAAGGAAGTCTCGTTCTCAAGAAAAGAGGCAATTCATCCAAAAGTAGACTAGATGGTGGTATAAAAAAAGAAGAATATGCTTGTAACTTGAACTTGAACATGGTGTGGGTAAGTTTTGGATAAAGTTTGGAACTCTTCCGGATGGATGACATGATAGTTGAACCTAAAGATAGTAATCAACATTTAATATAATCTCTTGAAAGATTGCTTACTACAAAGGGAATTATTGAAAGATAAGTACTCTATCTCTCTTTTTATACTATTATTTTCTTTAACTTAGTACTTTGTTTTTATATACATTGCTTGACTATATCTTTTCTTTTTATGATCTCCTTGAAAAGGATTACAGATATATTGTAGAGACTGTCTATGAAAGAAGAAGTCAAAAAGATTGTGGCTAGATTCAAAGGAAGCCTCGAAGGAAGATATAGATCTTGGAAGAGCTTTGAATTTACAAGAAGCTTTGATTCAGAGGAAGCATTTCAATCTTAAAGTAAAAATCAAAAGGAGGTACGATCATTTAGTTAATAATGCATAGTCTTTGCATGTGAGCTATGTCAGGTTTTTGCAATGTCTTTATGATAAGTCTAAAAGACAATTAAAGTGTTAGGGTTTGATGATGGAATATTTTGCACAATTAGAATCTACGATTTGTATAATTTACATTTTTTTGAAGGTTTTTGGTATCTATGGTATGTAAAAACCTAGATGGGACTTGAATTAGAAAAACCCTAGAATAGTGAAAACTATAACCCTTATTATTTGTTCCCTCTTGAAGCCCTAACTCTTAATTTCTAGGGTTTGTAAAATAGAATCTAGGGTATGTGATAAAAATCCTAATAAGGGTTAGGTCATGAGATATCTAATTTTGGTAACAAAAACCCTAGATGCACAATTTTTGAAGTATGATAACCATAGATTGATAAAATCAAGATCATGCTCTTGTCTTTGTGTATTTTGCTTAGCTGTACTTGTCGGTGAATATTACAGGTACATAATAAAGGAAGCAAGATGAGAAGGATGAAAGATCAAATCAAAGCACACTCGTGCTTCTTGATTTCTTGAAAATGATGAGCATTATGGAAGGAGGGAATTGAATCATGAAGGAAGAATTGATTATGATTGTACTTAATTGCATGAATATAAAAATGATGATCAACATCAAGTATAGTATCTAGAAGAAAAGAAATTAACCTTGACAACTCCAAGGAAGATATTACAACCTGGTAATCAGGCTTGATCCTTGGGAACTCCGATGTATGAAGGAAGATGTTGATAAATCCTTTACGACAACAATGATATGATTTTATTATGATGGTTTCTCTTACCTTGAAATTTTCTTGTGAAGCTTATTATTCTCTCTTTTAATTATTAGGTTCTCCATCAAGAAAAATGCCAAACAATGTTAGATAACAAACACAAAAGAGAGAGAACACAAGATGTAGGCACTCAACCAAGGAAAAACCCCTAAGGGGGGAAAAACACGGTCAAACTCTTCCATTAGAAAAATAAAATTGAGACAACCTTGACCTAAGACAAAGACCTTACCTCCATCCATCAAGTCAGACCTCAAACCATCCATCCAACTAGTTAATTAAGGCTTCAGTTCTTCTACAACTCCGTTTGTAATCATAATTTTGTATGTTCGTCCTGTAGATATTCAATCCCACCACAAGTGTGACAAAGCATAAACATTTTCAAGCTTATCTCTTCTTCATTGGTTCTTTCCTTCTCTTGTTAGTTATGAGACATATTCCTTTTGATATTCGCATACCATGCTACCTTTTCTTGCTACAGATCCAAACTCCCAAATAGGTCGACTTCATTGTTCTATTTATAGTGGTTTGTCACTGTACATTTAAGCTGACATGAACAAGACGTAGGCCGAATTATAGAAAATGGAGTTGGAGCCGACTTTGAAGGGCTTGAGGCTGATTTGATGGTGGAGGAGTTACCATGACATGTATAAATTTCTCTTTGATACAATGAGTCCAAAAATGATCTTTTACATAATAATTTTGACTTTGACTTAGTACAAAAATCCTAGAGCACACAATGGATGCTTTGACCTATTAATTATTAACCCAAGCATGAAACCTATGTTTTAATAAGTCAATAAAAATTTCTTTTATAAATTTTTTTTCTATGACACAAATACAATTATGAAGACCGACACTAGTAACATTCTTCAACACTCCCTCTTAAGTAGGGAGATATTCATAATTACATATATACAAAGATACATGGAAGACCTCAAAATGATATGTTCTATGAAGAGTCACAACACACATTGTGCTACAAATTAGATACTTGACCAAGGTACTCTAATCAGGTGGGACTAAGGTGCACTCAAGCTTTAGTCACTCTAGGTACCATCAAGCTTTTAAGCTCTAACACCAACCCAGGGATCTAGGTGCACATCCAAGATCAGAGCTCCATGACCAACACCACCCTCCCTACTTCAGGATCTAGACATCAACACATAGGCCAACTAGATGTACTCCCAAGCATCTTGTTTCCACAAGATGCTTCATCTCTCCTTGTCAACTAAATATGATATATATTCTCCAACATGCTTCAAATGTTCAAACTTTTTACGGAAAGATGTTGCACAATCACAACCCAAATCAATAATAAACCTTCAAATACATATAAAAGTAAACACAAACCTTCGAGGTCATAAATCACTATGATGCTACTTATATCATCATCAAGTTATCTAAATACAACTTGTTAGAAGCTTTCTTCTTTCATTTATTCGGTAGCACCAAATACAACCTTAGTACTTAAGTTTTTTGCAACTTCATGAATTATGAACATTTGTCTGAAGTGCTTTCATTTATTCTTTCTTCAAGGTATTTACCATGAACATCATAATATGTAATCTCTCTTAACTGGGGAGATATACCTTTTCTTCTATTCATGCTCCCTCTCAACTTAACAATTTCCTCCTTTTATAACATTAGAGAGACTACAATCTTTCAAGGCTTTATTTCTTTCTCTTGGCATTAAGGCCATCTTGATAATCTTCATTCTTATAGCTTCCTTCGTAATGCTCATCATTATTATCATCTTCAACATTTCGAAGATTATGTACCTGCAAGACTTTAATAACAAGTACAACCAAATACAAATATACAGAAGCATGAAGTAAACTATATAAAAATCATGTCATTGCAATGGAAGCATAAAATGTTCAATCTTTAGACATCAAATACCTAAACATAGTTGGGTTCATAATCAACAAGAGTTACATCCTATTACATACTAGACTTCAACTTCTCACCAGGGTTTTGTCATAAACCCTAGACTCCATCTTCTAGACATAAGGCCTTAGATATCAACAATTCAATCAAATAACAATCCAGTCATAGTAAGATACATCTAGGGTTTCAACAATATGCTTTTAGAATTATATGTCAAACTCTATTAAGGTTTGTTGCAAACCCTAGATGTTATCATCGAAACTAAATTATATCAATAATCGAAAATAATTTACTTCTAGGGATTCTTTATCATTCCCTAGAATATGAATCTCTACCCTAGATTCATCAACAATCAAGATAACATACTTTCATATACATATCTAGGGTTTTATGGCACTACCATCTCATATCAATATATATTAGGTAAACCCGGGATACAAATATCAATACATCAAAGTTAGATATACAACAATTTTTTACCAGGCTAGGATTTCGATCATACAAACGAATATACACCTAGGATTTCATTCCTAAGAGCTTACTTTAATTATTACAAGGGTTTTTTTCATAAACCCTAATTTACCAAACCCTAAAAATATAGGGTTTCATTATATAACCTAGACATTAAGAGTAAACCCTAAAGGACTAGGGTTTTCACCACGACATTATCAAAACCCTAAACTTAAAAAAATAGGATTTCATCATATGTTATAGACTTTATCAACAAAACCCTAAGAAGGCTAGGGTTTCATAATGAATATTGACATACCCTTAGCATTAAGAGGCTAGGGTTTTACAATGAAGCCTAGAGGTTAGGGTTGCACAAGAATGGTCAAATGACAAGCGATAGTATAATGAGGGTAGCTATCGCGGCGACAGTTACAATGGTCTTGGAGGCAGCTCACAGAGAACATCTAGGAACAGGTATGGAGCTTAACCTAGTAGACTATTCGGAGGACCCGTTGGAGAATGTTAATATCTGGCAAACACCTCACTCCGCCGCGGATGACCTCCTTCCTTTCTATTGCGATCTATCAACTACCATTACAGGTCTACCCTCGATCCCAGGACCTTCTTTCTCCATCGTGACCTTCTCTGAGCCTCCTCCGATCTGGTTGTTTCTTCCCTCGCCACTGCAATCACCCGTTGCCACAAATTTTGCATCTTCCTGCTTTCACCCTAACCCTGAGGCTACAAACTCTCAAACCCCCCATTACTCCCATCTCGCCTGATCCACAAGAAACCCCCCAGGTCATCTTAACCCGGCTCAAGGTAACCAACAAACTACAGTACCTGAGGCGCCTCCATCTAGTAGCTACACGATGGTACCCCTGCTTTCGGAACCAATTCCAGCGGCCAACCATCTTTCTCCTGATAACCCTGCTACAAGCCCTAACCAACCAAAGGATCGTTTGGACACCCCTGAAGAAGCGACTCGACTGGTCAAAAGAGGAAGTGCTTCAAAGCTAGAGGTGAAGACGTAATACTCAGGCTCGAGGAGGATATACAGTGGGGCGACACCATGGACATGGTGGACCAGGTGTTGGTTGGAAGGATTCATGGCCGAAGCTACACAATGGCTAGGTTCAAGTTGTGGACCTCTGAGGTATGGGGCCAGCACCTGGCGGACCTCTTGCTCAAACATTTGTTAGGGGTTGGTTTGCTCTGCGCTTTTCCAGAGCCGAGAACACAAATTGGGTCTTGTCTTCCTTCTGGCATTTTGAGCATGCTCCAGTACTTCTCCGGCAATGGAACCCTCTTTTTAATCCGGAAAAAGAATAGATAGGAGTAAGTTGAGCCTATTTGGGTTTGGCTCCCTAGACTACCCGTTCAATTCTAGTCGGAGGATATATTCCGGCACATTGGCAACACTTTGGGAACCTATCTAGAGCATGATAGATCATATCTGGTTACCGGCATGATGGCATATGTCAGGATACTAGTTCATCTGGATACTCGGGGGGGGCCTTCAAGAGCATATCACTCTACAATGGAAAACCTTTTCCCGCCAACAAATTCTAGATTACAAAGGAGTCTCGTTCTGTTGCAAATGATGCCACAAGGTGGGACATTTGTTCAAAGACTATCCACTGAATAAGAAGGTGAGGGAGGGAGCCAAGGGGAAGGAAACCCCGCGAAAAGGCTCACAAGAGCAAGGTAGCCCCCAAGTGGCTCAAGAAGCATCAAATTTGGCACATTCAGATATAGTACAGGCACCTACAAAGGAGATCAGAAAAAAGTGGAGGAAGGCACCCATCGGTGCACCCTCTCCTCCTCTAACCAGAGCTAGGGAAGTTGTTGAGGCTGCATTCTCTACGGGTATGTCGAAAACAAAATCCTCCTCTAATTACTCTAATGTTTCACCGCATTGCATTGATACATGTTCTGTTCAGTCCCTCGCTCACACCTATAACCCTCCCAAAAAGTTGGATTGCCCTATCAAACCCTCCTCTCCCATCATCTCCTGTAGTCGACCATCCTTTCTTGAGAAACCTCTTCCCAACCCCCTTATATAAGCTCCCCCCCTCATCCTATCCCTCCATCCTACAAATAACCCACCCACTCTCGACTTCGATCACAGGCTCCTGATACCCTAGGTATTGGCCTGATTACCTCTCCCCCTCCTGTAAAGCTAACTAAAGGCATACTCTCTTCCCTATCAAAAGCTAATCTACAAGCTAGGGAAGAGATAACTACTCGCAAAAAACATTCCATCGATTGGGTACTTAGAGCAGTGAATACCCATGAGCACCCTCCTCCATGAAAATACTCTCCTTCAACTGTAGAGGGTTGGCTAGCCCTGACAAAAAACTAGCCATGAGAAGATTGCTATTACTAAAGCTTTTGATATCCTTTTTCTACAATAAACCCTAGGTCAATGTTGTGTCATTACCCACCTTCTTGAATCGTGGCTACTTGGATGGACATTCCACGCCCTAGATGCAACAAGGCATTCTGGGGGTCTCACCCTGGATGTAAACAACCATTCCATCAAAATTTGTAATACTTAGGGAAGCTCAGATCATCTAGGAGTAGACATATACTCCTCTGACCTTGATTCCGAGCTCAGGGATTATCAATATATATGGCCCCTGTCATAATAGGGAAGAATATTGGAATAGACTATTAGACTCACACATCCTTCAAAAGGACAAGCTCATTTTTTTTTGGGGGGGGGGGGGTGCGGTCCTAAATTTCTCCATGGGTTTTGCAAAATCCTGGGGGCACAATGCACAAAGAGCTAACCTCTCAGATTTTTTTGAGACCATACTGGAGGAACATAATCTCATTGATATCCCCTCCTCAAAAATCCTACCTACTTGGAGAAATAACAGATCAGGGGTGGACGGTCTCTCTAGAAGACTAGATAGATTTCTCATCAAGGAGTAATTACTAAACTTGGGGCAAGGATTTAGACAGTGGGTGGGCTCAGGGGGACTATCAGACCATAGGCTGATTTATCTGGAAATTAGAGGGGGTATGAACAAATCAAAAGGCCCCTTCAAATTAAATGTTGCATGGCTAAGAGACACAGATTATATCCGTCTAGTAACCAATTTCTGGAAGGCTCATCCCTTGTGGTAGATAGGACTATCTCGGAAGGAGTTGCAAAAAACCTAAGAGAACTAAAAAATCTCTCCAAAAAATGGGCACATAAGAAGAGAACCCAGGAAGACCACATCCTGAAAATGACTGAAGAAGCCATAGAGGATTATGAGAATGAATGTGGGGGGATCTTCTCTTCCCCAGAACACAAAGAACATATAACCTCTCTTCTAGCTAAGAGAAGCCAGATTCTTAAGGATAGGGAGGAGAGCTGGAGACTGAGAAGCATAGCCATTTGGCTCAAGGAAGGGGATGATAATACCAAGTTCTACCATAAATTTGCGAATGGGTGCAAAGCCATAAATACTATTTTGTAGCTAGCAGATGAACAAGGAGAATCGGTTAACACCTTCCCCCGATTAGCAACTATGGCCATAACCCACTTCAGGAACATCTATAAGACTCCCCCAAATGCCACCCTAGCTGAAATCATGAGGAAAACTCAATTATTTCCAAGGTTTGTTGACCAAGATGAAGCCTTGGAATTGGCAAAGGAGATCAACCTGGGAGAACTGGAATCCACCCTAAAATGGTTTAAGAGAGACAAGAGCCCAGGCCCAGATGGCTGGAATTTTATCTGGCCTTCTTTGATTCTCTGGGAGGGGACCTCCTACAAGTTATAGAATAACGCAGATCTAGTGGAAGAATGTATGAGGCCTACAACACAACCTTTATTACCGTCATACCCAAATCGGACAACCCCACCTCTTTCAATGACTTCCGACCCATTTCCTTGCGTAACTATATCTGCAAGATCATCTCCGAGATCATATCCAATCGCCTCCGTCCAATCTTATCAAACCACATATCAGCTGAACAATTTGCCTTCCTTTAGAATAGACAAATCCATGAAGTGATCAGTACTACTCAAGAAATTCTACATTTTATTCAAACCCAGAAGCTCAAAGATATGGTCCTAAAAGTTGATCTTTTGAAAGCCTTTGACAGAGTGAATTCGTTATACGTTAGAATGATATTAACGCACTTGGGATTTCCATATGAATTCATAAGATGGATTATGTGTTGTATTACTAATGTAACATTCAGTGTTCTTATAAATGGTGCGGCCTCTCCCTTCTTCCACTCCGAAAGAGGTCTCAGGCAAGGATGCCCACTGTCCCCGCTATTTTTCTTACTCATCACGGAAGGTCTCAGCCATAACTTAAAGGAGGAACACTGATGAGGTAGGGTAAGGGGGATCTAAATCACAAAAGGATGCACATTGACACACTTGCTCTTTGTTGATGATGTGTTGCTCTTCCTAAATAGGAGTATTGGTGATGTGACAGCCCTGCTCAACTCTTTCACTATCTTTCTAGCAGCTACTGGAATGTTGGTAAATGATACAAAGTCCACTATAATGGCTATAAGTTGCTCACCATACGAGATTCAGTATGCCCTGAGAAGATTCCCATATACCCTCCAACAACTAGATGAGGGAATTAAATACTTGGGCTATAGATTAAAGCCCCTTGGATATAAGAACGCTGATTGGATCTAGCTTATAACCAAAATGGAAAAAAGGCTAAACATCTGGTTCCACAAATACTTATCAAGAGTAGGAAGGTTGATCCTCATAAAATAAGTTCTGGAAGCTACCCCAGTATACTAGATGTCTTTAGCATGGATACCAAGGGGAATCCTGGCCAAAATTAAAAACCTATGTTGCAAATTTTTGTGGAAACAGAACTAGCCGGGAAGGATATTTGCATGGACCAAATGGGAATCCCTGGCTCTCCCAAAGAAATGGGGAGGATGGGGAATCAAAAGCCTTGGCACTTTCTCCACAGCCCTAGCAGAAAAACTAGGGTGGCAGCTAATCACATCACACACCCTGTGGGCTAAGGTGGCTATCTCTAAATACATAGCTCCTACAAACCTCATGGATTGGCTTCGATAACCCCTGTTAGGCCCCTATACTACTAGTGTCACCCCTTATTGTTATTAGTACAAACCACTTATTATATTTATGTACCCATGTAGTGCCCATATTGTTACTATTGTGCCCCATAGAAGCCCACTATTATTATTATTGTGCCCTTACATTATTATTGTTATGTCGGCTCTGGTTTTGTTATGACCCCTTAGACTCCTATATATAGAAAGGAGGTCTTTTCATTTGTATCATCCAAGAATTGTTCATTTATGTAATGTAAAGGAGGTTTCCCCCTCGAAGAGGCTGAATTCTAAGGCGTGGATCTCTCTTTTCAATCTTTTTGTGAGCTGGTTTCATAACATTTGGTATCAGAGCTTTGGATTCTAGGGTTTCGCTGCTCCCAACAAGTCATCGTGGCATTTTCGCTATAAATTTTTTTCTGTGACGTTTCAGAAGTCGCAAAAAAAACCCATTTGAGAAGAATTGGCGTTGAACTTTGGTCTGAATTTCAAAGCTTTTCGCGGGATATTTTCGGAGATATGATCTGAGGAAGTTGGCCTTTTTGCAGACTCCTGAATTACACTCAAAACAGGTGACCTGGGGAAAATCGTCATAACTTCCTTTCTGAGCATCGGATTGAAATTTCGTAAGAAGGTGCAGAAAGAGGACGGACTGTAGTTTTCATTTATATATCTCTCAGAGTCAAAGGTTGAAACAGTGACACGTGGCACATCGTACAAGTTCGATCTACTGAATTAGTCTATAATCAGGTCACTGTGGGAGATTTGGCATAACTCTTCATTGGAGAATCCAATTGGGGTTAGACTGGTGGCATTGGAAAGAGGACACAGAGGACTACTACAGGTCGTAGTTTCATAGCTTAAAGATCTGAAAGTACAAAGTTACAGTCATTTCAAGATTGAGCTCCTAAAATCAAGAAAAAGCAAGATGAAGAAGTTTGATGGCAAGGATCCGGTAAATTGGATACGTCAGATGGAGTAATATTTTGATCTACATGGTGTACCACTGTTACAAAAGGTATGTATTGCATCTTCATATTTAAAACCAGATCAATTTTTATGGTATAAAGGGCTTTGTTCTCGTAAAAAACTTGTTACGTGGTCAATTTTCACGGAGGAAATGATAGCACATTATGAGGATACAAAGAGCAACACCTTCTTTAGAGCAACACCACAACAATTTGAAAGAGTAAAAGGGCTTTGTGACATATTGGAAAGAAAAATTATGAAGCATACCCTTCACAACTATAAATATGGAAGTGTTGTTTCTCCTAGCCTTCCACAACCTACAAGGGTTACATCACAACAATTGGAAGAAAAAAGAGAAAAAGGGCTTTGTTACAATTGTGATAGCAAATGCACTAAAGGTCATAAGTGTGCTGAGAAGAAATTATTTTACATAGAATATGAAGAGGAGGAGGAAAAGGATCAAGAATCATCAAAAGAAGAGGATGTATGCCAGGACCCCACCCCAGAGAAAGAAGAAATTAATCAGACCATATCTTGTAAAGCATTGCAAGAATTACCACTCCTCAAACTCTCAAGATAGAAGGACATATCAAGAAGAAAAAGGTGCAAGAAGTGAAAGATCACATCAAGAAAGAAGAAACAAATCCAACCATATCTTGTAATTCATTGGTCGAAATTACCACTCCTCAAACTATCAAGATAGAAGGACATATCAAGAAGAAAAATGTTCAAGAAGTGAAGATCACATCGAGAAGAAATGAATCCGACCATATCTTGTAAAGGATTGGAAGAAATTAACACTCCTAAAACTCTAGAGATAGAAGGACATATCAAGAAGAAAAAGGATAGCACCAAGATATGGAAGGCTAAAAACCCTGGAAATCTATTTGGAAATTTAGATGGTATGGGATTCTTGGCTGAAAGCAATTCTGAGAAAGCAGAATAGCATTCAGTGTCTGCTCTTAAGCAACCAGTTTGGAGAAATGGAAGGCGGCCACTGCAGTTGGAAGAAAACCGTCGTGCTACTTATAGGCCATTTAACCAACTAGAGAATGGAAATGACTCAATACTTACTATTCTAGATGGGGAGTCAAAGCAGCTAATCCCTGTTGGAATTCGGTCAGAGCATGCTTATGCAAGAATTCTTGCTCGGTTTGCTGCAAACCTTGGACCAGTTGCCTGGAAGATTGCAGCTCAGAAGATAAGGAGAGCTCTGCCCCCAGGTGTCTCATTTGGCCCTAGATGGGTCGGTGATTATGAGGCTCCTCCTCGTGCTTTATTGTCACATGAAAGAATATCTGTGGCATCAGTGTCCTCTTCCACTACCTCGCCAATTGTTCCAGGTGAAACCAAGATTAAATCAAATAACGCTGAAGATAATCCCAGACTAAGAGATGAAGGGATTCCAAAGAACTTAATTTCTGAAGGCAGGACTGTTACAACAGCTACAATGGCTTTGTTAGCAAGACAGTTGGTTTCAAATTCTGCAATATGTCAAGGGATAGATAATTGCCAATCTATTCATAATCCTCAATCTGAAGTGATTGGGCATGGCACATTAAATTCTAGTGGTGATGGAAGAGCTAGTTTGCCTTCTCCGGAAGTAAAACAAGGCTCCATAAGGTTAGGTTTAACTGTTACCACATCCAGTGACCTAGCCCTTGCAGGTACAAAATTTGGTTCAGAAGTAACACAGTCCAAATTACTTGAAATGGTCTCAAGAAATAGCACACTCATGCATGGGGCCTCATTAAAGCAGGCTGATGGTTCAAGGTCCATTGCCAGTCTTCAGGTAATGAAATCTGAAAATATGACAAATGACAGTGATGCGCGTGGTGTTGCCAGAAAAGCAAGTGATGCATCAAAACACGGGTGTAGTTCTCCTGGTACAAATATTGCAATCACCACAGTAAGCTCTTCTCTATGCAACTATCAAGCTGGATCGAGAGTTTTGCAGGGACATCAAGTCGCAAGTAGTCAAGACATGCTAAGTAGGACTTAAATGGTTTAGCTAATTTACTGCATGGCAAGATGCTAGCATTACATCAAAGAGGTTCTAATCTGTCTGCAATACCCCAGTGTTGGTGCATTCATCAGTTTCATCAGCAGGGCCATCTATAAAACGAGATGAGGCCACAGTGCAGGCATGGATACAATCACAAAATGCACACCTGGCAGATGCAGATACTACTTCTAGAGTCAGGTTACAGGATGCACCGAATCCTCATATGGAGCAGCTAAGAAATCGATCAATTTCAACATATCTCATCAGGTGGAAGTACTTACCAGC
>APFE031103774.1:0-14634 GCA_000404065.3 Pinus taeda | reverse complement strand
TCAGTTGCATGTCAGTGCATGTTCAGTTCAGCAGGGACAGGTGTTAGAGAATTAGATTGCTATCAGTTGTGACTATAGTTGTGCACCAGATCTTGCACAATCAAGGGATTGAGTATGCGAATGAGTTTGCCCACGTATTTTCCCACATTGTATCTTGTTCTCACGTGATTTTCCCAAGTAAATACGTGGTTTCCTTGGAATTATCATCAATTCTTGAGCAGGTATTGAGCAGTGGAGGCAGGCAAGCAGCAAAGGAGATTTGAGCCAGTGATTGATTCAGATCTGAGCTGTATTGTGTGTAATAAAGGTGGAGATACTTGTGAGAAGTATTATGTTGTGTAATGTTACATGACTCAATCATTAATATACAGATAGTTGGGGTTTTTAGCGAGATGCTTTCCCCGGGATACATACTGTGTTATTGTGTGAATGCTCTTGATGTTTTATTGTTATTGATGCTGCTATATTGATGATCAACGTAGAGGAGCTTATGTACTGTGTATGTTTTCTGCAATAGTACATGATCAGGATAATCTCCATTGAATATGTGTTAAATTATTCAAAATTTCTACACTTCAAATAAAAAATTTGACCATTGGTTGGTGTGTCTAGGTCAATGCTACTCCCTTCAACATTCATGGTTATCATTATTCATCATGGTCATGTCATTTTTCAAGTGTTACAGGTCATGGATCAGTTAAATAATCCTATAGGTATTGGTCTAGGTCATGAATTGTAATTGTCATCATTATGTAAGTTTTAAGCTTAAAAAGGGCATGTCTATGGTCTTGAGTCCACACATAAGGGAGTTAACATATTAGGATAATTATGAAATACAGGTAAAGGTACTATTTCAACTTATAAAATTATTACTGCAAAACAATTCACTTTGGTTTCAAAATGGAGGATGATGTCATGCCATGACAAATACAAAAGGTGAAATTTACTCTTAAAAAGATCATACAAGCATTTATATTGATAATTGCATTGGCACTGAGCACTAACACATCAACAAAGGTCATCCAATCAAGTTCAACACTGAATTGCAACTTCAAAAGGTGTTTTCTATTCTTTGCAACATTTTCACTCCCAAAAGCAAGGATTTCATCTGCAAGGGTTTTTTGGGGCTAGTAAAGGTTTGATTAGCTGATTGACATGTTATTTGAAGCTATTTCCATCTTCTTTCATCAGTTGTTTTCATCGTTTGAGTGGTTCAAACCTCCCGTAGATGCCACACTACGTTTTGGTGGGTGAAGATCCATATTTCGAAATTGGAAACAATTTCTTAGTTCCATACCTATCCTACCCTTCCTCATACTCAAATACACTCACCACAACCTTCATTTCCCTTCCCCACTCATTTCCCTAACCCCTAGGCCTAACTCGAGTCTCCACGCCGGATTTTTGGCAGTTTTCAGGTTAAGACTATGTTTAAATTCCCTACAGAAATCCCTTCACTATTTTCATCATTTTTCACCTCGCTAAACTTCATAACACATCTCCCTACCTCCCCAATTTTTATTACCCACATATCTCTTCCCTAACCCCTTCATTCCCTCACCTAAATATACTAATCACAATCCCATACTCCCTCTAAAAAAACTCTGTTTTCCCATCTTTGTGGTTGGGGTTTTTTCTTTGCAATTGCGAATAACGGAGGGAGGAAAGAAACCATACAACCAAGGAGATATAGAACCAAGGGCATGAAGAGGAAAGGACACCAAATGACTGAGACATATACACCTTTGGAGCAACAAGACATTAACAAATACATTGAACAAGATTTTGAGAAAAATAGGGAGTATTGGATGGATAAATTTAATTGCCAATTGGAGAAGCCCCTTAAAAGGGCCAACAAGGCCACAAGTGAGTTGCCACAATGTTCTCAAACATTGCTCTGTAAAAGTTCCCTACAGTTCTCCCAAACATGGCTTCTTCTCCTTCTCTAACCTCGCAAAGTGGATGCAAGGGAAAACCCTTCAGAAGCCTCATGCTCGCTATTTCAAACGAGTTCTCCGTCTTTTTATGCTCTGCAACTCCTCCACACTTGGATCGTAGAATGGAATGTTGAAGGAGTCCAGTTTCTCCTCCTCAATCAAACCCTGCCACTCCAACTCGATCACATATCGAATATATTCAAAACTAATTATGACATATTTATATGAATTATGTAATTTACCTCATCCACCAGCTCCTTAAATGCAGCTTCCATGTAATGAGCGCAGGCTGAGAACCCGCGTTGTTCCTTTGCGTCCCCAGAACTATGTCCCACCAGAGCAATGAACATGCATCCTCCGGGAATAATCTCTTCGGCTCTGGCTTCTAAGAACGCTGTGAAGTCTTGTCCGAATTGCTCGAGGTAGGCATTGGCCACTGCATCGCTAGATATGTAGACATGTCCATTATTCCAAACAGGAGAATTTCTGTCCTGGACGCTAGCTGGAACCTGAAATGGGAATCCATTATTTTGTTACAGTGAATCGAAAAAAATTATTGTATAGATTTTTCTAATATTTTGAAATATAATGGACAGGATCGAAGTCAAAAGTTATTTCACTTACTTGGGATAGCCAATGCAAGTTGATCGAGGAATGGCAGAAATGGAGGGACTGCCGTGGGAAAAGGCGTCCATAATGCGAGCCTGACACCTCTGCTGCGAAGTAAAATCTTCTGGCGGGAGGCTTTCGCTCACCATGGGCCGCTGCTATTACTGCTTTTGCATCACCCGAAGTCATGTCACCTGCTAGGAATGGAGGCAATGTCCAGAGCAATGTATTGAAATCATTGGAGGGAAGATCGCCGAAGTAAAGCTGGAACTCTAGCACATCCATGGAATGGCGAGTGAACGTTGATTTGATAGCTGTGAAAATGGTGTCGGCTGCAAGAAAAGTATTCATCCCCGTCGCACACCCCAAGTCCGCAATACGAAACACTGCAGCTCCAGTGTTCATGATAGTTCTGAGGTTCTGGGAGATCCCATGGTCTAGAATGGGTTTAAGAGCCTCCAGCATTTTTAGCTGTGCTTCATTGCAGTGAAATGGGTATAAGTGAATCAACTGAATCATTCTCTTAAATGAAAAGAAACCATAAAAATCCAACGATGGAATTACCTGGACAGATGGAGAATTGTATGCATAACTTGAATCTCCGCTTCCACCCTTCATGCAGAGCACATTCTCGAGGGGTTTCACGGTCTCCATTGGATACAAGAGAGAATATCGCTTCCTTGGATGGAAAATACTGAGAGAGCTCAACCTCCTTCCAAACTCTAGATCATGGAACTTGAGAGGTCTGCCTAACGCTCTCTTTATCACCTTTTCTATTTGCTTCGGTAATTTAGCTGGCCCAGCTGTCCTGCTGTCTTTATCACCTTTTCTATTTGCTTCGATAATTTAGATGGCCCAGCTGTGCTATAAATCGCAGAAGATTTATTTAGTAATTTTCAGAAATGTCAGACTGCATGCCGCTGAATATGCTCAGTGATCAATCATTAATGACACCAGTGAGGATGAAATTTAAAGGGTGGGGTATAGTTTACGTTTACTTTTTAATAAGTTATGGATTTAGGGAGCCATTTTCCAAGGTAACAAAACTCCCTGGATGCCTGAATTCTGAAGTGCCTTCAACAATTCAAAGAGCAATTATGAACTCTGGATATAGTTTTGAAATAATAAACATGCCTTACGTTATATATTTTTTAATCTTTTTGCTTAAATGTTTAAATAATTGGATAAATAAACAAATATAAATAACGTTAAACAATCAAAATGTTTCACTTCTTTGATATTCATCAAATTCTTAAGATATTAAAGTCTGCCATCGTTAAAAAAAAATGTTGAACGACCCTCTTCCAAAAGTCTGCCATCATTAAAAAAAATGGTGAACGACCCTTTTCCAATCGCTGACGTTTGGAATAAGAAAAATGCGGGAAATTTGAAAACAGTGTGAACTATAAAAATTGAAAATGGTATAAACTACAAAATGACAACAACTGATTTGCGCACAAAAGCTCTTTAGATATAGAAATAAACGATGAAAATTCACAGAAAATGTAAACTGTATATGCTGAGTAGTATGGATTCAGTATGCAAACTACGAAAACGCATATAAAAGCAATAAATCAAATCAGAATGAAAAATTTCAAGCTCCAGATGGGCAGGGATCACCTATTTCAAGAAGAAATTGTAAAGCAGTAAGTCAAATTGAAAGAAAATGATTTATATGTAGACAAAGAGATGGCTGTGAAGTTAGTGATTGCTAAATTTTGCAGTCAGTATTGTGTTTTTTTCCAATAAATTATGTCAACGTCAAGTTAATGTGGCTACTTTGCTCTGCTCTAGTGTTCACGTTCGATAGTTTTGATGTAGGCAGCATGTTTTAGGTTCTTGATGCTTTCAAATCGTGAAAAAACTACGAAAATTATTATTGTAGTGTAGAGTGGTTTCGAAATGTTCGCTTTTTTTCAGGAACCACTTTGTAGTTGTTGGAACCTAGAAATGCCATTGCAAACTCCTAAGAACAACCAATGCTTCTATCCTTCAACCACATATCTTATGTGCAAAACATGTGAGGTAAAATAGCTATCAATCTCCTTTAAAAAATGTTTCTACCTTTATGTATCTCGCAAAAATATACTTTTCCACTATCTTATAACAAGAAAGGAAAGTTTAAAGATGCAATCTGTTGTTGGCAAATGCATTTTTGCTGTAAAACACTTTATGTCGCAATGAAGAACAATTTCATATTATGTCCAAGAAAGCATAGGTGTTATATGATAGCGAGTATGGAATTTTCTGGGAGATGAATAAAGAGAGTTTTATATTGAGGAGATCCTTAAAATTTGGAGTGATGTCACATGCGGTTGCTAAAGAATTTTTCCTTTGTCACATTGAAGGAAAGTTTTGGAAAGTGTGATGTGTCGGATTAAATAATATTTCTGTGATGCAACATGGGTGGGAAATGAAAGTTAGGAGAAATGTGATATGTCATGTCTACAACTAGCTCTGATGCTGCACGTTACAGTGCATCATGTAGCTTAATACCAAGCGACATTCCAAATCTGAAAATAGCATTATCGTGAGAATTAAACGATGCTTTTACCACTGTACTTAACTGTTCTGTCTGCTCAAAATTATAAATACAACCTAACAACTTAACTATTTTTTTGCGTTACAAGTAAATCAAACGGTAATGTACATATTTAAATATTTCATACGTTTTTATTATTATTTCAGATATGTGCATAAAAGGTAACTGCAAGTCGCCACAGACGTTTGAGTCAAGCTCCTTTGCGAACAAGAAAGGCAACAACCAGGTCGAGCGTATTGGGCGAGTACTCTTCATAATTCGCAGCGGCTCTGTTAGCAAACCTGGAGAAAAACTCATCTCCTAGATGTTCATCCACCCCCAAGTGAGTTGCCACAATGTTCTCAAACATTGCTCTGTAAAAGTTCCCTACAGTTCTCCCAAACATGGCTTCTTCTCCTTCTCTAACCTCGCAAACTGGATGCAAGGGAAAACCCTTCAGAAGCCTCATGCTCGCTATTTCAAACGAGTTCTCCGTCTTTATTATGCTCTGCAACTCCTCCACACTTGGATCGTAGAATGGAATGTTGAAGGAATCCAGTTTCTCCTCCTCAATCAAACCCTGCCACTCCAACTCAATCACATATTGAATATATTCAAAACTAATTACGACATATTTATATGAATTATGTAATTTACCTCATCCACCAGCTCCTTAAATTTAGCTTCCATGTAATGAGCGCAGGCTGAGAACCCGCGTTGTTCCTTTGCGTCCCCAGAACTATGTCCCACCAGAGCAATGAACATGCATCCTCCCGGAATAATCTCTTCGGCTCTGGCTTCTAAGAACGCTGTGAAGTCTTGTCTGAATTGGTCGAGGTAGGCATTGGCCACTGCATCGCTAGATATGTAGACATGTCCATTGTTCCAAACAGGAGAATTTCTGTCCTGGACGCTAGCTGGAACCTGAAATGGGAATCCATTATTTTGTTACAGTGAATCGAAAAAAATTATTGTATAGATTTTTCGAATATTTTGAAATATAATGGACAGGATCGAAGTCAAAAGTTATTTCACTTACTTGGGATAGCCAATGCAAGCTGATCGAGGAATGGCAGAAAGGGAGGGACTGCCATGGGAAAAGGCGTCCATAATGCGAGCCTGACACCTCTGCTACGAAGTAAAATCTTCTGGCGGGAGGCTTTCGCTCACGATGGGCCGCTGCTATTACTGCTTTTGCATCACCCGAAGTCATGTCACCTGCTAGGAATGGAGGCAATGACCGGAGCAATGTATTGAAATCATTGGAGGGAAGATCGCCGAAGTAAAGCTGGAACTCTGGCACATCCATGGAATGGCGAGTGAACGTTGATTTGATAGCTGTGACAATGGTGTCGGCTGCAAGAAAAGTATTCATCCCCGTCGCACACCCCAAGTCCGCAATACGAAACACTGCAGCTCCAGTGTTCATGATAGTTCTGAGGTTCTAGGAGATCCCATTCTCTAGAATGGGTTTAAGAGCCTCCAGCATTTTTAACTGTGCTTCATTGCAGTGAAATGGGAATAAGTGAATCAACTGAATCATTCTCTTAAATGAAAAGACACCATAAAAATCCAACGATGGAATTACCTGGACAGATGGAGAATTGTATGCATAATTTGAATCTCTGCTTCCACCCTTCATGCAGAGCACATTCTCGAGGGGTTTCACGGTCTCCATTGGATACAGGAGAGAATATCGCTTCCTTGGATGGAAAATACTGAGAGAGCTCAACCTCCTTCCAAACTCTAGATCATGGAACTTGAGAGGTCTGCCTAACGCTCTCTTTATCACCTTTTCTATTTGCTTCGGTAATTTAGTTGTTCCAGCTGTCCTGCTCTCTTTATCACCTTTTCTATTTGCTCCGATAATTTAGCTGGCCCAGCTGTCCTGTAAATCGCAGAAGATTTATTTAGTAATTTTCAGAAATGTCAGACTGCATGCCGCTGAATATGCTCAGTTATCAATCATTAATGACACCAGTGAGGATGAAATTTAAAGGGTGGGGTATAGTTTATGTTTACTTTTTAATAAGTTATGGATTTAGGGAGCCATTTTCCAAGGTAACAAAACTCCCTGGATGCCTGAATTCTAAAGTGCCTTCAACAATTCAAAGAGCAATTATGAACTCTGGATATAGTTTTGAAATAATAAACATGCCTTACGTTATATATTTTTTAATCTTTTTGCTTAAATGTTTAAATAATTGGATAAATAAACAAATATAAATAACTTTAAACAATCAAAATGTTTCACTTCTTTGATATTTATCAAATTCTTAAGATATTAAAGTCTGCCATCGTTAAAAAAAAATGTTGAACGACCCTCTTCCAAAAGTCTGCCATCATTAAAAAAAAATGGTGAACGACCCTTTTCCAATCGCTGACGTTTGGAATAAGAAAAATGCGGAAAATTTGAAAACAGTGTGAACTATAAAAATTGAAAATGGTATAAACTACAAAATGACAACAACTGATTTGCACACAAAAGCTCTTTAGATATAGAAATAAACGATGAAAATTCACAGAAAATGTAAACTGTATATGCTGAGTAGTATAGATTCAGTATGAAAACTACGAAAACGCATATAAAAGCAATAAATCAAATCAGAATGCAAAATTTCAAGCTCCAGATGGGCAGGCATCACCTATTTCAAGCAGAAATTGTAAAGCAGTAAGTCAAATTGAAACAAAATGATTTATATGTAGACAAAGAGATGGCTGTGAAGTTAGTGATTGCTAAATTTTGCAGTCAGTATTGTGTTTTTTTTCCAATAAATTATGTCAACGTCAAGTTAATGTGGCTACTTTGCTCTGCTCTAGTGTTCACGTTCGATAGTTTTGATGTAGGCAGCATGTTTTAGGTTCTTGATGCTTTCAAATCGTGAAAAAACTACGAAAATTATTATTGTAGTGTAGAGTGGTTTCGAAATGTTCGCTTTTTTTCAAGAACCACTTTGTAGTTGTTGGAACCTAGAAATGCCATTGCAAACTCCTAAGAACAACCAATGCTTCTATCCTTCAACCACATATCTTATGTGCAAAACATGTGAGGTAAAATAGCTATCAATCTCCTTTAAAAAATGTTTCTACCTTTATGTATCTCGCAAAAATATACTTTTCCACTATCTTATAACAAGAAAGGAAAGTTTAAAGATGCAATATGTTGTTGGCAAATGCATTTTTGCTGTAAAACACTTTATGTCGCAATGAAGAACAGTTTCATATTATGTCCAAGAAAGCATAGGTGTTATATGATAGCGAGCATGGAATTTTCTGGGAGATGAATAAAGAGAGTTTTATATTGAGGAGATCCTTAAAATTCGGATTGATGTCACATGCGGTTGCTAAAGAATTTTTCCTTTGTCACATTGAAGGAAAGTTTTGGAAAGTGTGATGTGTTGGATTAAATAATATTTCTGTGATGCAACATGGGTGGGAAATGAAAGTTAGGAGAAATGTGATATGTCATGTCTACAACTAGCTCTGATGCTGCACGTTACAGTGCATCATGCAGCTTAATACCAAGCGACATTCCAAATCTGAAAATAGCATTATCGTGAGAATTAAACGATGCTTTTACCACTGTACTTAACTGTTCTGTCTGCTCAAAATTATAAATACAACCTAACAGCTTAACTATTTTTTTGCGTTACAAGTAAATCAAACGGTAATGTACATATTTAAATATTTCATACGTTTTTATTATTATTTCAGATATGTGCATAAACGGTAACTGCAAGTCAC
Source organism: Pinus taeda (assembly GCA_000404065.3). NCBI lineage: Eukaryota > Viridiplantae > Streptophyta > Pinopsida > Pinales > Pinaceae > Pinus > Pinus taeda. The sequence goes on along the minus strand of APFE031103774.1, from coordinate 5,823 downwards.
CACAGACGTTTGAGTCAAGCTCCTTTGTGAACAAGAAAGGCAACAACCAGGTCGAGCGTATTGGGCGAGTACTCTTCATAATTCGCAGCGGCTCTGTTAGCAAACCTGGAGAAAAACTCATCTACCAGATGTTCATCCACCCCCAAGTGAGTTGCCACAATGTTCTCAAACATTTCTCTGTAAAAGTTCCCTACAGTTCTCCCAAACATGGCTTCTTCTCCTTCTCTAACCTCGCAAAGTGGATGCAAGGAAAAACCCTTCAGAAGCCTCATGCTCGCTATTTCAAACGAGTTCTTCGTCTTTATTATGCTCTGCAACTCCTCCACACTTGGATCGTAGAATGGAATGTTGAAGGAGTCCAGTTTCTCCTCCTCAATCAAACCCTGCCACTCCAACTCGATCACATATCGAATATATTCAAAACTAATTACGACATATTTATATGAATTATGTAATTTACCTCATCCACCAGCTCCTTAAATGCAGCTTCCATGTAATGAGCGCAGGCTGAGAACCCGCGTTGTTCCTTTGCGTCCCCAGAACTATGTCCCACTAGAGCAATGAACATGCATCCTCCGGGAATAATCTCTTCGGCTCTAGCTTCTAAGAACGCTGTGAAGTCTTGTCTGAATTGGTCGAGGTAGGCATTGGCCACTGCATCGCTAGATATGTAGACATGTCCACTGTTCCAAACAGGAGAATTTCTGTCCTGGACGCTAGCTGGAACCTGAAATGGGAATCCATTATTTTGTTACAGTGAATCGAAAAAAATTATTGTATAGATTTTTCGAATATTTTGAAATATAATGGACAGGATCGAAGTCAAAAGTTATTTCACTTACTTGGGATAGCCAATGCAAGCTGACTGAGGAATGGCAGAAATGGAGGGACTGCCGTGGGAAAAGGCGTCCATAATGCGAGCCTGACACCTCTGCTGCGAAGTAAAATCTTCTGGCGGGAGGCTTTCGCTCACCATGGGCCGCTGCTGTTACTGCTTTTGCATCACCCGAAGTCATGTCACCTGCTAGGAATGGAGGCAATGTCCGGAGCAATGTATTGAAATCATTGGAGGGAAGATCGCCGAAGTAAAGCTGGAACTTTGGCACATCCATGGAATGGCGAGTGAACGATGATTTGATAGCTGTGACAATTGTGTCGGCTGCAAGAAAAGTATTCATCCCCGTCGCACACCCCAAGTCCGCAATACGAAACACTGCAGCTCCAGTGTTCATGATAGTTCTGAGGTTCTGGGAGATCCCATGCTCTAGAATGGGTTTAAGAGCCTCCAGCATTTTTAACTGTGCGTCATTGCAGTGAAATGGGTATAAGTGAATCAACTGAATCATTCTCTTAAATGAAAAGAAACCATAAAAATCCAACGATGGAATTACCTGGACAGATGGAGAATTGTATGCATAACTTGAATCTCCGCTTCCACCCTTCATGCAGAGCACATTCTCGAGGGGTTTCACGGTCTCCATTGGATACAGGAGAGAATATCGCTTCCTTGGATGGAAAATACTGAGAGAGCTCAACCTCCTTCCAAACTCTAGATCATGGAACTTGAGAGGTCTGCCTAACGCTCTCTTTATCACCTTTTCTATTTGCTCCGGTAATTTAGCTGGCCCAGCTGTCCTGCTCTCTTTATCACCTTTTCTATTTGCTCCGATAATTTAGCTGGCCCAGCTGTCCTGTAAATCGCATAAGATTTATTTAGTAATTTTCAGAAATGTCAGACTGCATGTCGCTGAATATGCTCAGTGATCAATCATTAATGACACCAGTGAGGATGAAATTTAAAGGGTGGGGTATAGTTTACGTTTACTTTTTAATAAGTTATGGATTTAGGGAGCCATTTTCCAAGGTAACAAAACTCCCTGGATGCCTGAATTCGGAAGTGCCTTCAACAATTCAAAGAGCAATTATGAACTCTGGATATAGTTTTGAAATAATAAACATACCTTACGTTATATATTTTTTAATCTTTTTGCTTAAATGTTTAAATAATTGGATAAATAAACAAATATAAATAACGTTAAACAATCAAAATGTTTCACTTCTTTGATATTCATCAAATTCTTAAGATATTAAAGTCTGCCATCGTTAAAAAAAAATGTTGAACGACCCTCTTCCAAAAGTCTGCCATCATTAAAAAAAATGGTGAACGACCCTTTTCCAATCGCTGACGTTTGGAATAAGAAAAATGCGGGAAATTTGAAAACAGTGTGAACTATAAAAATTGAAAATGGTATAAACTACAAAATGACAACAACTGATTTGCACACAAAAGCTCTTTAGATATAGAAATAAACGATGAAAATTCACAGAAAATGTAAACTGTATATGCTGAGTAGTATGGATTCAGTATGCAAACTACGAAAACGCATATAAAAGCAATAAATCAAATCAGAATGCAAAATTTCAAGCTCCAGATGGGCAGGCAGTTGAGAATAATTAATATTATTTTATTATTAATGGAGAAAATGGTTACATTGTTGTGACTTTCTCCCTAGTTTAGGATTAGTTCCTATAGTTATGGGGTTTGGGTACAACTACCTATTTCCTAGTATTGTATTTAATGATGTAATCTCTTGATTGAAGGGTAATAGAGTGAATGAGAGACATCTCTCAAGTTTGGTGAGTGTAGTCTCCAGGTGCAGGCCACACCTGAGAGCTACATCTCTTTCTTTTCAATTCAGTGCATATTTTATCTTGGTATCAAAGCTCAGATTGAGTGAGCCTGATCGTTGTAACCTGTGAGGCTGAAGTGCCTGTAGAAGCTAGCTTGCCTGTGTGGCAGAATTGCCTGTGAGGCTTGAAGTGCCTGTGTGGCAGAGTGTGTACACGAGAGCTCTGTGCTCGATTGAGCAGGTGGACTGCAGAACACCTGGCTCGGACTCGGAAAAATTTTTTTTCTGAGCAAAAAGGCCGATTGGCGCGGATTTTGCGCTGACAGTCGCGCCAGAAGACCGCTTAGCGCGGGATTTCAGGGAGAAATCGCGCTAGAACGCGGAAATTCAGGGAGGAATCGCGCCAGAGCGCGGATTTTGAGGGATAAATCGTGCTATTGTGCCAGAAAGCCCGATTAGCGCGGATTTTGCCGAGAAAAACGCGCCAATTAATTTACTCTAAGCGATTTTTAATTAGCGCGGATTTTTCGCTCGGGGTAGCGCCAAGAAGATGCCTGAACAGCATGAACTTCGTTTGGCGGTTTACAAACGGAGCAGATCGGCGGAGGTGCAGATCATTCCGAGAGAGACAGATCGGGAAGGCGCCAGAGGAGATCTGTGGGAAACCTCGACTTCGTGTTGGCGATCTGCAAGGAGAGCAGGATCGGTGAAGTGGCAGATCAATCCGGAAGAGGTGGATCGGATCAACTGTGATCAGATCGGTGATTCGGCTGTGTTGGAAACGCCGAAGTTGCTCATTGGAGCGGGAGTGCCAGACAGATCTGACAGGTATTTTTTGTTGTTAAGTAGATTCAGAATGAGTAACACAATGGAGTCTTACCTTAACGAGTCTGGTAAACTCAACGGATCGAACTTCACAAACTGGAAGTTAAAGATCCAGACTCTGCTCGAAGGTGCGAATGCTTGGGCTATAGTGACAGGCGACGAGCAGAAACCGGAAGCAGCCCAACAGAAGGAAGACTGGGAAAAACGAGAAAACAAAGCCAAAGTCCTGCTGAAGATGTCTGTGAAAGACAATGTCATTGCACACATCAGAGATTGTAAATCGTCCGCTGAGATCTGGACAAAAATCAAAAATCTCTATGAGACCCATAATACAAATAGAGTTTTGGCTCTGAAAAGCAAGCTATTCTCGATGAGGATGGACGAAAGGGAGTCTGCTACTGCCTTTGTAGCGCGAATTAAGGATGTTAAAGACGGATTGGGAGCCATTGGAGTGGCGATGGCTGATGAAGATCTTGTTGAAATTACGATCAATGGGATGCGTGATGATTTTCAAACCTTCATCACTGGAGTCTCGGCAAGGGAGAAAGCACCCTCGTTTGATGATCTCACTGCGATCTTGCAGCAAGAGGAAGATCGAAGGTAGAACCTGAATCTGAACCCCCAAAGTGACGATCTCGCGCTGGTGGCAAAACGAAGACTATCCAAAGGAAGGCAGTCACAGCAGCAATCAAAGCAAAGAGGAGGAACATCACAGAAGAATCCGCATTCTCAGAAAGGTATGCTTGCAAATCATTATGAAAAGAAATGTTTTTATTGTGGGAAAATGGGTCATATACAGAGAGATTGTTATGCAATAAGAAGCAGGCTGATGAGGCAAGGAGGAGACAGGTAAATCAAAACAGAGGAAATTTTGTAGAAGAAGAAAGAAGACTTCAGTCATGAATTTCGAACTGTTCACAGTCGAACGTGCCCTAACACATCAAACGAAGATGACATCTGGTATGTCGATTCCGGAGCATCATCACACATGACAGGTAATAAAGAATTTTTTGACAGTCTTGAAGAAGTTATAAATGGATCAAAAATATATCTAGGGGATGATAATGGATATCAGATTAAAGGTCATGGGGAGATTTCAGTTAAGTTGCCTAATGGAAAAATTAGTCACCTTTCAAATGTGTTATATGTACCTGGAATAAAGAAAAACCTGATATCTGTATCCATGATGGCTGACCAGGATATGCATGTCGAATTCTTTAAGACTCACTGTGTGATAAAGGATTGCAGGGATGAAATTGTTGCAACAGGCATGCGAGTTGGAAGCCTGTACAGGTTAGATGCAAAAAGTATACCAAAGCAAGCCATGGTTGCAGGAGAGTCGACAGCTGAGCAAATCTGGCATCAGAGGTTTGGTCATCTAAATCTGTAGGATCTTATGTTGTTACAAAAGAAAGGTATGGTCGAAGGTCTCCCCATCTTTCGTAACATTCAGTTGAATTGTGATGGTTGTGCCTTAGGAAAGATGCACAGAGAACAGTTTCCTGTGCATGATAGGAGGAGGCAAACAAAAATCTTAGAACTAGTGCACACTGATCTATGTGGTCCCATGCAGACAAGGTCGCTAGGGGGAGCATACTATTTTTTGTTATTTACTGATGACTGCACTAGGTACTCTTGGGTTTATTTTTTAAACAAGAAAAGTCAGACTTTCCAATGTTTTATAGAGTTCAAAACCCTGGTAGAAAAACAGTTTGGAAAAAGTATTAAAATTCTCCGGTCTGATCAAGGAGGAGAATACAAATTAAAGGAATTCATGAAATACTGCAAAACTCATGGGATTGTTCAGCAATATACAGTGCCGCATACACCACAGTAGAACAGAGTTGCAGAACGTAAAAACAGAACATTGGTGGAGTGTGCAAGGAGCATGCTGCAAGGTAAGGGTCTATCTAATATGTTTTGGGCAGAAGCAATAAATATTGCTGTATACTTGAAAAATAGAAGTCCTACTAGGTTTCTTGGCTTCAAAACCCCTTTTGAAGCTTTATATGGATTTAAACCAGTAGTAAATCACTTAAGAGTCTTTGGGTCAAAGGCATTTGCACATGTACCCAAAGCTGATAGAAAGAAATTAGACCCTAAGGCAGTGAAATGCATCTTATTTGGTTATGGCACAGAGTTTAAGGCATACAAATTGTTCAATCCTGACTCTCGTAAGACATTTGCGAGTAGAGATGTAGTCTTTCATGAACAGGTGCAGGAAAGGAAAGCTGATGTTGGAGATGATTGGCACATTCCATTGCTATTGGAGGAAAGCAGCGAGGATGAGAGGGAGCAGGAACAGGAGAAGGAAGAAGAGAATGAAGAAGAACAGCAAGAAGGTGAAAAAGCAGGCCCAATTATTGCA
>APFE031103767.1:250877-310805 GCA_000404065.3 Pinus taeda | reverse complement strand
TAATATCACAATGCAATTTTCAATCCTACTCTTCCTTCGGGTGTTTGCACCATTTTTCCCCTTCGAATCCATTTTTCCCTTCAACTCTTGGAGAGAACCTTTGACACGGAAGAGCTTGTAGTTAGACCAAACGGCATCTGAAAAGTCCAACAAATGCAAAGCATAATGAACAAGAAGCTGGAAATATTCAAGCTTTGAAATTTCAACATTTAATGCAAGGCAAATGTCTAAAATCTTTACAGTGTCATCCAGGTATTCGTCCATCCATTTCTCATCCCATTCTGCTATAGGAAAGTGGAGATCTGTAATAAGGGACTTGAGGTCCGCGTGTCTAGCAGATAAAACCGCCATGGCTTGCTCCATCCACAACAGATTTATCGTGTTCTTCAATAACATACTGGCACCCTAAACATTTTATGGTAAAACAAAACACATAATTGCAGTCAAACAAAGATGGTTACAGAGTTCTCAATGATCAAGGATTTTTTGATCAAATTGTTTTATGTTGCTTTTTCTCTATCTGCCCCATGAAAACAATCAAGACCATTAACTAGAGTCCAGTTTAGAGCTGAAAGAACCCTACTCGAGTCTGTAGGGTGCCATGTGGATGCTTTTCTTGTGTACTATAGATAGGGAAACAGGGTGGGGTAATTTTTAGTGTCGTTTGTTGCCAGTGAATTCCTTGGATATGCCTCCTATGATGGAAGATTGTCTATGGGACGTCCCAAATGTCAGGGGTTTGTCCTTGCCAAATGGCTATAATGGGATTCTGTTAAAAAAATGTTTTTTAATCAACCACTGGTTAACATGAGCAATATTTTCTTGATTGTGAGGTTATTAGTGGTGTATTTATTCTGCGAGAGTTTTGAAGGATTTGCAGGTCTTACTATTTTTTGTAAGCATAAGCACACATATCAGTATGGATATGTTATTGAAGAAGCATAAACTCTCGGGGAAGGAAGCTATCATTAAAATGCTTATTATTTTAACTTATATTTTACTTGAAGCCACTTTTTCCCATTAAAAGACCTCACTCTCCCAAATCCATTAAAGCATAGAAACAAAAGTCATAACATTTAATGGAGTGGCTTATAATTTCCCCTTCAGTCATCCCCTGCATTTTTTCCCTTGAAACTCATAACATTTAATGGAGTGGCTTATAATTGCCCCTTCAGTCATGCCCTGCATTTTTTCCCTTGAAACTTTGGTGAATAGAGGCATGAGGAAGCATGAGTCCCATTTCTTTGGTTGATGTTTGATTAGAAATTGTTATATAGGTCGTAGGCTAACAAGGTGACTTTTTAGTCTTTTTTTGGTGTAGATATTCTAGTTGATTTTTCTTAAAGTCCTGTCAAAAATCTGAAAAAAAATGTAGTTTTAAGTTGTTGAGTGTACACAACATATGTTTTCTAAAGACTTTCTACATTGCTAAATCCATTTTTGCATTTAAAATTACAATTTAAATGACAGAATATTGTGATCTTGCCAAGAAGTGTATTACTAGATTCTGGTGAAAAGGAGCCAAAAAATATTCGCGTTAGACTACACCCTTATTCATCTATTCTTTTTACCTCGCCTTTGATGATGATAAGCAATGTTGAATTGGAAATGTGTATCACAACATTGCCAAAAGTGGCTCAATATTTGCTAGATGTTTTATAGGTGATAGAGTAAGGCATTGTTTGGTATATGTTTTAGAGGTGATAGAGCAAGGCACGGTTGGGTATATGTTTTAGAGCTGATAGAGAAAATCATTGTTTGGTAGATGTTTTAGAGGTGATAGAGCAAGACATTACATATAAGCTACTATATATGGCAATAAATCATTTGCTCTAAATAGGATCATATAGAATGAAAAGGGGCGATTATACTTCTATATTGTGTTTTAACATCCAGAAAAATCATGGTTCTTGCAGTTGGGCAATGCACTTACAGACGATTTCCATGATCTTGTAGGGATTTTTGAATTTATGTGGTCTCATGGTTTGATATCAGACAACACCTACCAGTTGCTCAATATTCACTGTGACTTTTCATCTCTTGTGCATCCATCAGCTCTATGTAATATGGTATTAGATCGTGCCGATGTGGAAATGGGGAATATTGATCCATACAGTATCTACACCCGTCCTTGTTTGAACAGTATTGGAACATATAGAAAACAATAGAGAAAAAGATATGTAAGTATATTATATACATTAAGCATTGTATATGCCAGCAGATCAGTTTGAAGGTATTCTTAAAGTCCAATTTCGTATCTTTTGCATTTGGTAGTCTCTTTCCCATTGACATGGTAAACTGTAAAATAAAGACCAGAGAAAAAGATGTGTAAGAATATTAGATACATTAAGCATTTTATATGCCACAAAATGTTGTTTGTTATGGTTGGGAGAAGTGCGTTTGTTGTTAATGGTGAACAATGGTCTTACCAACACCGAATGTTTGCGCCTGCCTTTAATATGGAAAAGCTCTCAAAGGTTAAGGTGAATATGGAAAGTAAAGATGGTAGAAATAACTTACGGGTTAATCTCATTGAAGACAGGGAAATAGGGTCGGGTCATTTTTAGTGCCGTTTGTTGTCAATGGATTCCTTGGATATGCCTCCTATGATGGAAGACTGTCTATGGGACGTCCCAAATGTCAAGGGTTTGTCCTTGCCAAATGGCTATAATGGGATTCTGTTAAAAAAATGTTTCTTAATCAACCACTGCTTAACATGAGCAAGATTTTCTTGATTGTCAGGTTATTACTGGTGTATATATTTGACGAGAGTTTTGAAGGATTTGCAGGTCTTACTATTTTTTATAAGCATAAGCACACATATCAGTATGGATATGTTATTGGAGAAGCCTAAACTCTGGTGGAAGGAAGCCATCATTAAAATGCTTATTATTTTAACTTATATTTTACTTGAAGCCACTTTTTCCCATTAAAATACCTCACTCTCCCAAATCCATTAAAGCATAGAAACAAAAGTCATAACATTTAATGGAGTGCCTTATAATTGCCCCTTCAGTCATCCCCTATATTTTTTCCCTTGAAAATTTGGTGAATAGAGGAATGAGGAAGCATCAAGTCCCATTTCATTAGTTTATGTTTGATTAGAAATTGTTATACAGGTCGTAGGCTAACAAGGTGACTTCTTAGTCTTTTTTTCGTGTAGATATTCTAGTTGATTTTTCTTAAAGTCCTGTCAGAAATCTGAAAAAAAATGTAGTTTTAAGTTGTTGAATCTACACAACATATGTTTTCTAAAGACTTTCTACGGTGCTAAATCCATTTTTGCATTTAAAATTACAATTTAAATGACAAAATATTGTGATCTGACCAGGAATTGTATTACTAGATTCTGGTGAAAAGGACCAAATAAATATTTGCATTAGACTACACCCTTATTCATCTATTCTTTTTACCTGGCCTTTGATGATGATAAGCAATGTTGAATTGGAAATGTGTATCACAACATTTCCAAAAGTGGCTCAATATTTGCTAGATGTTTTAAAGGTGATAGAGTAAGGCATTGTTTGGTATATGTTTTAGAGGTGATAGAGAAAGGCACTGTTTGGTATATGTTTTAGAGCTGATAGAGCAAATCACTGTTTGATAGATGTTTTAGAGGTGATAGAGCAAGACATTACATATAAGCTACTATATATGGCAATAAATCATTTGTTCTAAATAGGATCATATAGAATGAAAAGGGGCGATTATATTTCTATATTGTGTTTTGACATCTGGAAAAATCATGGTTCTTGCAGGTGGGCAATGCACTTACAGACGATTTCCATGATCTTGTAGGGATTTTTGAATTTATGTGGTCTCATGGTTTGATATCAGACAACATCTACCGATTGCTCAATATTCACTGTGACTTTTCATCTCTTGTGCATCCATCAGCTCTATGTAATATGGTATTAGATTGTGCCGATGTGGAAATGGGGAATATTGATCCATACAATATCTACACCTGTCCTTGTTTGAGCAGTACTGGAACATATAGAAAACAATAGAGAAAAATATATGTAAGTATATTATATACATTAAGCATTGTATATGCTAGCAGATCAGTTTGAAGGTATGCTTAAAGTCCAATGTCATGTATTTTGCATTTGGTAGTCTCTTTCCCATTGACATGGTAAACTATAAAATAAAGACTAGAGAAAAAGATGTGTAAGAATATTAGATACATTAAGCATTCTATATGCCAGGTTATCAATTTGAAGGTATGCTTAAAGTCCAATGCTATATCTTTTTCATTTGGTAGTCTCTTTCCCATTGACATGGTAAACTGTAATATAAAGACGAGACTAGATGATATAGGTCATTTTTTCTCAAATTAAACACATTCTTGCGTGCCATTAAGGTCCACAATTTGTTGCATGGTGAATTTAAATGATTGGTATCCATCACCTCTAGATGGGGATAATCAGATCAGCTATAAGAGCACTACTACATTCTCTTTCTCACAGAGGCATTTTGTTGCAGCCATGGAGGCATCTGTTTGTGTAGTATGATCCTTGCACTGAAAAGCATTCCGAAATTTATTTCAATCTACCTGAAGTACAAAAGGCTCTTCATGCCAATGTTAGAGGAATTCCTTATAACTGGACTACTTGCAGGTCTGTAGTTTTATTATTAAAATGGTAACTTTTTTTTATCTCGTGCTGCTTCTTTTGCATTTATAAAGGACCTTCATTCATCAATCTAGTGTGTTTGCTTTATTATGTATAGTGATGAAGTTTCTGCTCACTGGGGAGACTCCCCTAGATCTATGTTGCCAATTTACCTAGAGCTCATAAACGTTGGACTATGAATTTGGATGTTTAGGTCACAACTCACCGTGCATATCATTTCTTTTAATCAGAAGATGGCACTTAGAACAATGAGAATGTTTGTGTTTGGACTTTTGCTTTTATCTTCCATCATAAAGTCTACTACAGAAAATTTGATATTGTTATGTTGGTATGTAGTGGAGATACAGATTCAGTGATTCCAGTTGTAGAAAAAACAGGGATTCAAGGGCCTCACCCCATGATTTATGATCGGCAATCTATTGGATATTGCGAGAAAGATACCGAAGGAGTTGTGCATAGACATGGCCTTTGTACATCACGATTTCAGAAAGAGTGCTTTCCCTTATATGGGTGAGTGGTCCAGGAAATATGATACTGTCACAAGTAATTTTCATGGCATATGCTGCTTATGGATTATTGGTTTATTTATTTGTTGCAATTATAGATTTGAAATTCAATTACTTTTTGCAGGTGAGAAGTTTGTGATCTGATTTGGTTACGAATTGAGAATTATTCTGACCTGATGCAGAATTGATCCGGCAATTTCTATCTTTCAAGCACGTGAATTAATGTGGAAAGTCTCCTCTAGACCAGAAAATGTTGTTTGTTGTGGTTGAGAGAAGTGCGTTTGTTGTTAATGGTGAACAATGGTCTTGCCAACACCGAATGTTTGCACCTACCTTTAATATGGAGAAGCTCTCAAAGCGCAAGGTGAATATGGAAAATAAAGATGGTAGAAATAACTTTCGGGTTAATCTCATTGAAGACAGGGAAACAGGGTGGGGTCATTTTTAGTGTCGTTTGTTGTCAATGGATTCCTTGGATATGCCTCCTATGATGGAAGACTGTCTACGGGATGTCCCAAACGTCACGGGTTTGTCCTTACCAAATGGCTATAATGGGATTCTGTTAAAAAATGCTTTTTAATCAACCACTACTTAACATGAGAAAGATTTTCTTGATTGTGAGGTTATTAGTGGTGTATTTATTCTGCAGTTTTGAAGGATTTGAGGGTCTTACTATTTTTTGTAAGCATAAGCACACATATCAGTATGGATATGTTATTGGAGAAGCCTAAACTCTGGTGGAAGGAAGCCATCATTAAAATGCTTATTATTTTAACTTATATTTTACTTGAAGCCACTTTTTCCCATTAAAAAACCTCACTCTACCAAATCCCTTAAAGCATAGAAACAAAAGTCATAACATTTAATGGAGTGGCTTATAATTGAAGAAATTTAATGGTTGTGGGCATTGCTTTTCTATTTGATATGCTCTTCATATACTTTCAATATATAATCATGTTTGTTTTTATTTTATTTTATTTTTTATCATAGGCACACGAAAATAGTACTACATATTTATGCAAAAGTAAATGCAGCGTACCTCAGCATACCTCGCTTAGTAACAGTTGCCTTAATCTTATGGAGGACAAGCAGTTCGAGGTGCTTAAGGTGCCCTATTGATTTTCGTAACTACGAATAAATAACTAACTGTCGCAACAACAAAGGTGCCTGCAAAATGTTCGAGGGTTTTAATCGTAAGAATTCGACAATTAGCTTCTGCAAAACCATTTAAATTCGATCTTACTATGCGAAATCAATAACGAATAAACACATACTTTAAATCGCCAAAATTTTATTTACCTCATATCCGGATTGCCACAATGATTTCAATTTCTTCCCCCGCACTTCACAATGATTTTCAATGACCCAATAATCTTTATATACATTTTTGAGTTATGTCATATAGAGAGAGTGTGTTTAGGAGTTTAGCAGTTTCTGGAATTATGTAGCTTTGAATTTTATGAAAGAGGTTGCGGAATTTATATCAGACTGGTTGTTGTCTTTGTTTTATGTTTTACAAGATGTCTCTGTGTGATCAGAAATAGTGTTCAGCCTTTGTGGTATGTTTTACAAGATGTCTCTATGTGATCAGAAATGGTATTCAATCTCACAGATAATATTGAATACTATCTGTGAAATAGGGAGAATTTCTAATTGATTTTGTATATAATGTTCTTGATGTAGAAGAATTTTGAATGTCCTTAATGCAAAAGAATTGGAGAGAGTAAGAAGGCTTCTTGAAATGAGGACGACTAACGAGGGACTCAAAATATTTGCAGCAGATGGTTGGACTATCGTAGTATTGCAGAAGCTCTCAGAGGTTGTTCGGGTCTTTTTTGTTTTTTGTGCATTTGATCAGACGAGTCAGAATGAATCTGTCTATGATGTAAGATATTGTATAATTTTTGTGTTTTTAATGGGTCTATATAAAAATCCTTTGGATTTGTATGGAGTACTGTGGGCAGGTCTGCCAATTTTTCTTTTCTTTTTCTTGCGGATGACTAAAGAAAAATTAATATACCACAGGAGCGAATGGTAGAAATTGAAGTTAGAGGAGCTCATAATGTGCTGGAGGCCTGCGCCCAGACAGAAACCGTAGAGAAAGTTGTGTTTAGTTCCTCTGTCTGTGCAATGATATGGAGAGGGGACCGAATTAGCGGCGCTGATGATAATATTCTCAATGAAAGAAATTGGAGCGATGAAAATTATTGCAGTAATACTAAGGTATATTTGATTAAACCTTTAGAGCATTTAGATAGTTTGACCTAATTACCAGGAACAACAAAGAATGGCAAGCATAAAGGTAGAAATTTATGGATCACACGTTTAGAGCAACCGCTGGCAGAAGCATTGAGGTCGACCTCCTAGCCCGCATGTACTCTAATTTCGATCATTGACTCGGCCCTGTAAATTGATTTCCTTCACCATGGCTATTTTGTTGACAAAATCCAAGACTCTGTGCGTTGTGGATGCTTCGACCTATGTCGGCCTCTGGATCGCAAAAAATTCTGAGTAAAAGGAGAGCCGTGTACATTACATGCATATGAAATATTGAAGGTTCAAGGTCAATTTGGAATCCAAAATATTTTTAGGGTTTACCTTAAATGGTTTAGAGAATTCTTCTGTCATCTAGAACCTACATTTTTCAAGTAAGAAAGTGTTATACCTCGACTGGAAATAAATGTTAATATGATGATAAAACATAAATTGCGGAAATATATAAATATAAATTTCTACTTAGAAGATATGGTCTGAAGAGTGTTATTTGGTGCTTAAAACAAATTCCAGAACGACGTGAGGAAAATCTCTTGCACATATGCGGACCTTGAAACCCTGCATTAAGGATTTTATTTGAAACACAGTAGATTCTTGTGAGCCAACAATGACAGGAGGAGTAACTACTTGAGAGAATCGACATGAAATAAATCATATAAATAAGAGAAAAAACCTGGGATGAAAGTCACAGTAAAACTAGAGGCATTTTATCAGATGCCATCACCATTAACTCCAAAACCTTAATCCTCTACAACAACTCATCCACCTAAGTTCACAAATTAGCCTTAAAGGCCAAATCAAGGAATTGAGGGTTTGCATAATTGAAAGTTACAGCGCCCATCTGTCAGCCTGCGACAAGTAAATGAGACCATAAAGGCGAAATAGGAGTGGGTAGTTACCCAAAAAAAATTCATTTTCCCTCTGCCATTGATCTCCAACCCTGAGCCTGTGCATCGTCAATATGTGGGCATGCCAAGGATTTCGTAATTTCTCCACACGACATTATCACCAGAGTTCAATACAAGTCTGGATTGTTCTGACCATATGGAATGAAAGCATAACGTTAAGCTTCGTAATGACATTGATGATAAATCATACAATGAGCTATACATTGAAAAGAATGTGTAAGGCACAAAATATTTCCATATGCAAATAGTACCACATGGCCCTCAATGTTTAAAATTAGGTATAACAAGACTACCGAAGTTGACCTCGGCGCCCCTGCCTTTTTTCAATGACCCAATAATCTGTATATGCACATAGTTCTTGATCACTAGTTAATGTGCATATCAATGAAGGTTTAATTAAATGCGATGCCGTGACCTAGGTCTATAACTGATGTACAAACCAATCGTTAATACAAGCACTGTCGATGCTATCAACACCCTGCGCTTAGAAAAAGTTGAACTGCATGCAGCAGCAAATTGGTCGGTTTGCCAAGGTGACCAGCTTTCAACACCCGTTTTTCTTTCATGATCTTCATCTTCTTTTACGTTCGTAGATTTAGATTGGTGCGCAGATCCGGTCTTATCAGACGCTTCCTGCGCATGAGTTGATATTGGTGGCTCCCCAGCAAAGTCTTGGGCATGATTAGGTGCTTCTGTTTTTCTCTCTTCCATCAACACTAATGATTCTTCGGCATCTACACTGTGTTTTTCTTCACCATCATCCTGTCGAATCGCCTCTGGATATATTGCGCTTCGATCGTCCTGTGCAGGTTCCTCCTGTAGCAGATCTTGTTGTCCCGCGGGAGTCGACCTTGCTACCTCTGACTGTAGCGATTGATCTGGCTTTCCACTGGCAGGAGCCGCGTCTTGATTCTGGTGGTCGGAGATGTGAAGCAAAGGCATGTAGACACGCAACTTTTCATCCCCAAGCTTGGAAGTAATGCCATCGAAATTCAAATTTTGAGTAACATTGATCAATTTTCTGAACCTGCGCCCCCCTCAGTAAGGCCGACCTCCTAGCCCGCATGTATGCATCCAGCGTCTCCCAAATCTCTATTGCTGCAGCTTTAGTCTGATGCCATTTATGTTTGATAATCTCCAGCTAATTGCTAATCTATAGAGAAATTACACGCGCTAAACGAATGCTGGCTGGGGGTGCATCCGTCCGCCTTCCACATTAACCCTTCAGTAAACTGAATCGGTGTATCGCTGTTGATCAACGATCACACTTCATTCCATCGTCTAACATCGTAGATCTACAATCAACCATAGGACACGCTGCGGCTGAGGCAATTCACTTCATAGGGAAACGCCTTACGGCGTAATTATGTTTATTTACTGATTTTTGAATTGATTAACGATTGTTAAAATAAAAGTGAAATAAAACCAGGGTTAAATGTAAGGTTTTTTCCAGGGTCTTTTACTATATCTATATTTTCTAATTTTAAATGCAATAAAAAGTTAATTATTTATTTTCTGACAAGACATTTAACGATGATAATTTACCATTTAAAATTTAATTTCTACAATTTAAATAGCAAACATTTTAATTTCATCACTTATATGAGTAATCTATGCATAGAGGAATCCATGTACCGATAGCCCGATGGAGATGCCCTTGAGTTGTTGCTCCTGCTGAAACGCTCATCTTGATTACCAACTGGATTTATCTCTCAACCTACTAGAAAGTACTTCCTAGCCTAGAAAACCTCCACAAGTTCCCTAGCCCTCCGAGCCCAAGTCGAACCAAATGTAGTGTGTCCAAGATAAAACAATACTCTCATCCTCTCTCTCAAACAATTCCTCCAAAACCGCAATCCAACCAAAACCAAAGCAAGACCAAGGATCCCCCTTCCTCCCCTCATCCTTCCCCTTTTATGCCCCCTTCTCTTCTCCACCTCAACCACTTCTCATTAATGTCATAACTTCTCCCTCATCCTTACATTTGACTTCTCTTCTCTCAAGTAAACATGAGAAGACATTTGGGAATGTGATATGAATATAAAATTGGGTAATTAATTGGAGAGGACCATGTTTTCTCCCAAGTAAATATTTTGGGGATGAGAGATGAATATATAAAATGGTAATTAATTGGAGAGGACCATGTCTTCTCCCAAGTAAATGTGAGAGGACATTTTGGGAATGAGAGATGAATATATAAATTGGGTAATTAATTGGAGAGGACCATGTCTTCTCCCAAGTAAATGTGAAATGACATTTTGGGAATGATGTATGAACATATATAATTTTGTAATTAATTGGAGAGGACTATGCATTCTTCCAAGTAAATATGAGAGGACATTTTGGGGATAAGAGATGAATATATATAATTTGGTAATTAATTGGCGAGGATTATGCCTTCTCCCAAGAAAATATGAGAGGACATTTTGGGAATGAGGTATGAATATATATATAATTTGGTAATTAATTGGAGAGGACTATGTCTTCTCAAAATTTAAAAATTTGGGGAGGTAAATTGGGAATAATAACAAAATTTATACCAGTGCTAAATTTACAATTTCACCAATGTAGGTATGTATTAATATTTCTTAATAATTATAAGTCCATATTTTAAGGAATTTTAAACACTTAGTAAATTTTGCAGGATAAGATTAAATAAGGAATTACATACACTCCTCCTTCAGAAAACTTCGTCCCAAAGTTAGAGTGTAAAAGATACAAGAGTTTGAAGCAATTTAGCAATAAGGAATAACAAATGGAGAGAGAATTATAGTAGTAAAATTTGATAGGTCAGACAATGACATTACTTCACATCAAGAGTCTCCAACTGATCTATATCCTCCTATCCCTCCTGACCTACTTCCATTCCCACCCTATCCATCCTCTGCTGCTATATATGGTGGCATCATCTATACAAATCTAACCACTGATAGAACCAATATGGCGAAAGCGTCGACTATATTGACCTAACTTCCCCAGCAAGCAACTATCAATCGTCATCACAGGTCTAGGGGAGCGTGTCCACCACTGTCCTCCCATGACTCCAAATTTGGAGGTTACACGGTGGGAAATACCTCCACCCCTCCTCACAACTAGGGTCAACTCCCTAATATGGACCACACTACAATGTTGGTTGGACTTATCATCGAATAATCCAGTCAGGTCATCTTGCCACCTGTCATTTACATTTTACTCATGTCATAAGAGTGCATATCAAGTAGATACCAAATGTAATAGAACAACGTACATTATACCTTTCCCCATGAGATGTCTCGACCTTCCCTCAATGGAAGAGTAGATCTTGGCTATCATATAGTTCTTTCCAACCTGCGGGTTAGCTCTCAGTCATGCATTTATATAACAACAAGATATATAAGTGATCTTTAATCATCATGTTATTAAGTCTAGTATCCATGTGTCAATCTTGCAATTCATAGTGGAAATAAATCATAAATTCACTAATTCATTTATTAAACAAATCATATCCACTTGAGCCATATATGAAACAAAATAATTTTGATAAGTCATTGCACTAGATAATTCATCACTAAGTGAGTCATACATTTAGGCCATACATCAACCATTTCCATCATCAATACCAAATCCATCAAATGATTTATATAAGTAGTTTCACATGTCCATCTAAATGCATCAATATTACATTACGTTCATAAATAAATAACATGGAACTGTAAAATAGAGTCTCAACATCGGTAGCTATCTATGTCAAAATGGGCATCACAGATGCTCAAAAAGTGAAGGGTAGTCTTGACATATAGCCTCTGCATCCTCCTAGGTAGCAGATTCTGAGCTATAATTGTCCCATTGGACCTTAACTTGGTCCACTATGCAACGTTTAGGCTGTCGAACCCTACGGTCCAATATGCGTAATGGTTCGACCACTACGGTTCCCATGTCCAAGACGTGCAATTCCCTCCAATTCAGTTTGTGAGATTCATCAGAAACATAATGTCGTAAAATAGATACATGAAAAACGTCATGAGTTTTAGGCAAATGGGGTGGCAGTACAAGACGATAGGCAATTGGTCCAATCTTCTCCTTGATCCTAAAAGGTCCTACGAACCGAGGTGACAATTTCGTCCCCTTCCCAAACTGAATGGTGCTTTTGTTGGGTCAGATATGGATAAAAACTTGGTCCCCTACTTCATAACTGTGATCACTCTGATGTGAGTCAGCATAACTCTTTTGTCTATCTTGTGCTTCCTTTAACCTTTGTCAAATCTACTTTACCTGTTCCTCCATTTCTTGAACTAATTCTGGCCCAACTATTACTCGGTCCTCTAACTTTTCCCAACTCAACAATGTCCTACATGACCTTCCATATAGATCTTGATAAGGAGGCATCCCGATTGAACTGTGGTAATTGTTATTATAGGCAAACTCTATCAATGGTAAGTATCTTTCCCATTGAGTCTGATTATCCATGGTGTACATCCTAAGCATGTCTTCCATAACCTGATTTACTCTTTTAGTCTGCCCATTTGTTTCTAGATGATATGTGATGCTCAAGTTCAACTGAGTCCCTAGTGCTGATTGCAAACTTGTCCAAAACCTAGATGTAAATCGAGAGTCTCTATTAGAAATGATCTTTGTGGGTAACCCATGTAGTCAAATAACTTCACTTATAAATACTCATGCCACATCCGTAACATCGTAAGTGTCTCTTACTGGAATGAAATGGGCACTTGTGGTCAATTTATCAACTTTAACTAATATAGCATTGTGCCTCTCTGAAGTGAGTCGCAAACCCACAAAAAAATCCATGGAAATTACCTCCCATTTAGATATAGGGATGTCATGTGGTTATAGGAGTCCCGCTGGATGGTGATGATTAGCCTTCACTCGCTGACATTCAAGACATTTGGTGACAAACTAGACTATGTCGTGCTTCATGCCTGCCCAAAAGAAGAGTTTCTTCGTGTCTGCGTACATCTTCTTTACTCCAGGATGTGCAAAATAGATTGCTCTGTGTGACTCTTCGAGGATGGTTCTTCTTATATCCCCTTCCTTAGGTATATACATTCTCCCTTGAAATCTCAATATCCCATCTGGTTCAAGGACATATCCCTCAAACTTTGGTTCTATCTGCTTCCCGCTTTGGAGTGCTGAGATGGCCTTTAGATACCAACTATCTTCAAAGAGTTTTTCCAACACACGTTCCCTTAAAGCTACCTTTAAGGCTACGAGGGAGAAGGTTCGTGGTCTCCTTCTTAGTGCATCCGCCACCACATTCTCCTTTCCCTTTATGTATGAAATCTCAAAATCATACTCACTCATGAATTCGCTCCATCACCTTTGTCTGATGTTCAAATCCCTTTGAGTGAAGAGATGCTTCAGGATTTGATGATTTTTTCTTAACTCAAATCTTCTCCCAATGAGGTAGTGTCTCCACAGTTTCAAGGATAACAACATTGCTGCTAATTCTAAGTCATGGGTAGCATACAACTCTTCATGTTTCTTCAATCTTCTAGATGTGTAAGTTATTACTCTGCCTTCTTGCATCAATACTGCACCCAATCCTTGCATCAAAGCATTGGTGCAGACAGTGAAGTCCTTTTCCATGTTTGGTACTTGAAGGATCGATGCATTAGTTAGTAACCTCTTTAGTTCTGTGAACGCAATTTCACATTCATATGCCTATTCATACCTGACCCCCTTTTGTTGTAATGTGGTGATGGGTTTTGCAATCTTTGAAAACCCTTCCACAAACCTGCGATAATACCCTGCTAGCCCCATAACATTACGTACCTCATGGGAATTTTTTGGTACTAGAAAATCCATTATGGCTTTCACCTTTTCTGAGTCAACTGAAATCCCTTCTCCTGAAATGATGTGCCTAAGGTAATGAACTTTCTTTTGAAAGAAGGAACATTTTGACAATTTCCCATACAATTGATTTTCCCTTAAGCAAGTCAATACCACCCTTAGGTGATTTTCATGCTCCTCTTCATTCTTGGAATACACAAGAATGTTGTCGAGGAAGACTTGCACAAATTTGTCCAAATACTTCCCAAACACACCATTCATGAGGCTCATGAATACTGCTGGTGCATTGGTTAAACCAAATGGAACAACTACAAACTCATAATGCCCAAACCAAGTTCGAAATGCAGTTTTTGAGATGTCCTCCTCCATAACCAATTGGTGGTATCTGGATCGTAGATCGATCTTTGAGAAAAGCACTGCTCCCTTCATTTGATCAAATAGGTCATCTATTCAAGGTATCAGGTACTTATTTTTTATTATGGATCTATTTAAGTCTCTATAATCTATGCATAGCTGCAAGGAACCATCCTTCTTCTTGGCAAAAATAACTGGTGCACCCTAAGGTGAAATACTAAGTCTGATAAATCCCAAGTCTAAGAGCTCTTTTAACTGCATCTGCAACTCACAAAGTTCTTGAGTTGTCATCCTATAGGGTGTCTTAGATATTGGTTTTGCACCAGGATTTAGGTCGATTGTGAAATTAATCTCCCTGACAGGAGGTAATCCAGGAAATTCCCTAGGAAAAACATCCTTGAATTCTGACAAAATTGGATGTTGATCTAGGGAGGGTCCTCTCTGGTCACTTACATCCTCAACCACATATAGTTTGCAACCTTGTTGGAGACAAATTTTTACCTTCATCATGGATATGAATCGTAGCAACACTCCCCATTTGATTCCAAAGATCTCAATTGGCCTACCTTCATCATCTAAACAAATCACCTTCTTCTTGAAACAGTCTACCAAAGCTCAATGAGCTTCTAGCTAGTCCATTCCAATAATTACATCATACGTCCCCAATTCTGTGACATATGCCTTCAACTTAGTCATACACACCCTAAGGTTTACCTGACATTGGTCAACACTAGGTCCTACTACTTGTTTTATCCTAGAAGCCATCTCAACTTGTTTAAAGTCATCGTGCTCATAGGCTGCCAACCCACATTTTTCTAATGCAGCTGATGAAAATAAACTATTTGTAGCACTAGAATCAAACAAAATTTTAAATTTTACTTTGTTTATCATACCTGAGGTTTCTACCACGACAGACTAGTGTTCAACTTGCTGGTTATCAACTGCTACATAGTTCTGATGGTGGCTAATTGCCCCCCGCCCCCCCCCACTAGTGTTTTCCTTCTCTATTGTTGTTACCAGCTTGTAACTCAAGGCAGTGCCGTTGGTAATGAGGTCCTCTGCATCCCCAACAAGTGATGTGCGATAGAACTTGAACCGAATGTTGTGGAGTTCTTTGGAAAGAGTTCCTTCCCTTGGGACCCCTGCCCCATCTTCTTGCTCCTTGCATATGGCCTTGGTTTGAACACACCCTTGAAGCTGCGGGTGAAGCTGCGCTAGAAACCATTGAAATCCCCACTGTCATCGCTCTAAGTACCACCCTGTTTCCATATGGTGGTGGCCTCAGACTTCCTCCCCTTTGGAAGGTACGAGGGGCCTTCCCCATAAATCTTGGTTGGCGTGGAAAAATGGTTTTGTTTTCACCCTTTAAGTCTAAGTTTTCTTTGACATAACGAGCCTGTTCCATAGCTTCTGCAACTGAGGATGGTTTCCACATTCGAACCATTTCCCTAATCTTTAGGGTTCAATCCATAAATAAAATTATCAGCTTGGCGCTGGTTAGTATCCATGTAGGAGAAATATTTGACCAATTCCATGAATCTAATTTCATATTCCTCCACTGTACGATTTCCCTGTACCAGGGCATGGAAGGCTCCTACTTGTTGGTCTTCATAATATGTTGGCAGGTACTTTTTCCTGAATCTCTCCTCAAATAATTCCCAAGTACTGTGTCTGGAGTGATGTTTAGTTGACGCTCCAAGTTACCCCACCAATTCAGAGCACTATCTCTGAGTTGGAATATTGTTATTTTAGCTTTTGAATTGGAATTGTAATCCCTTAGTGCGAAGCACCTTCTCATTCCTTCTAACCAAGCTTCTGCACATTTGCTGGCACGGACTCCTGCAAACTCTAGGTGTTTAATATTTTGGAGCTCCCTAGTAATGTCCTCAATTGGAGGTCCTCTATCAGAGTCTCTAGATCCCTCGAGATTCCCTAACCCTGATGGAGGGTGTTCCACTTCCACTTCAATTTTTTTGGCGCTCTTTTAAGGTCTCATTAATTGCTTCTAGAGAACGCAAGATGAGAGTCAACTCTGGTGAAGGTAATTGGTTATTTGTAGGAGGTCCTTGTGATGACTTTGCGTGACCTTTATTTCTTCGCGTCCTCACCATTTTGAATTGTTCAAACTCTGCATGATCCCTAAGACTTATTAGCACAACTTAGGGCGTTCTCAATTCTTACTCGGCTCATGCATATTTTGCATAATGATAGATGCAAGTTTTTTTTTTGTTATACTTGTAAACAACTATTTCTAATATAGAGATGATAACCGTGGGTCTGCTAAATCCTCCCCCATTGCTATCTAAACAAGTGCTACCACGCATTGCTAGTCACCCTCAAATATCCTTATATATCCCTAAACAATCATACTAAATCCATATTATACATTTTGAGCATTCATATAATCATTAACTTACCATTTTTAATCACATTATTATAACTAAGTGCCCTTTTGAAATTTCATCAACAACATTATATTAGTTTTCAAAGTGGACGCCTAGCTATCTCAATCCACTCAATATTAACATTATCGTTAGATGTATACTATTCAATTGATGTATATAGAATGGATAGTGCTACATGCTTGAAGATAATAATCAAATTAAATGTTTTAGATGATCTATATTCATGGAACCACAACATAAAAGATGGCCTTGTCATTAGTGTTGATGGAACATTGAAGGCATATACAAAGAAAACCGCAAATCTAGATGTTGTTTGGATAAAAATTTTAGTTCTAAGCATTGGAAACTTGTTAAAGAACAAATATCATGACTTATGTGACAAATATATACCACCAACTTGGACCCCATTCATGTGCATTGTAAAAATATTTCTATGTACCTGGGTACAATCTTAATTCATGGTATGGAAACAATTTCCAATTTAGTTAGCAGGTGTTCGAATGATACATAGAACTCAAGGCTTTAATTTAGATAGATATGCATTTGATCCAACTAGGATATCGACACATGGATTGGTATACACAACATTATCATAAGCCAAAAAAATGGATTCATTGTATCTTCTCAAGGAATTAACACAAGGAAACTTTCATGTGAATGAGAAGTAACAAAAGAAGTAAGATTCTTAGCAATGAATGCAACATGGAAAATATAACACTTACATAGGCTAGTAAAAAGTGTATATATATATATATATATATATATATATATATATATATATATATATATATATATATATATATATATATATATATATATATATATCCTTTTTTTTAACACATATAAACTACTATCGCATAGTGACATCTTACAAGATGAATATTTAATGAGCAATTTGATCACACGCTTTCGAAAAATTCATTCAAACTACCCTCTAAGAAATAGTGGACATGAAAATTTTGAATTTCAACCTTACATACTTGATTCATAGTGTTCTCTCTTACATACAAAAAAAAAATGCCTAGACATTGTTACAACAAAAGGCTCTTGCGATAATAAAATTGAGTTTAGTGATGGATCAAGGAATCATAAAACAGGGTATGTGGAGCCTTTGGATCCCAATATTAAAATGGAAGTGCTAAATGATGACTATGGTCTTTATGAAATTGACATGTTGGATCCTTCATGGCTACCAAAACTTCTTCACATTAAGGAATTGTACTATTTTCATGATCTGATTGATACACTACTTGACTAGGGTTACAAAAAGGGAGTCACATTATATGGATATGGCTTAGACTTTCGGCAAAGCAACAGAATTACCAAATCAATGGATGGATTAAAAGAAAAGTTGAAGGCAACTTACAAGACTTCTGGTGGAAAGAAAGTGAACATAGTTTCTCATTCGATGGGTGGATTGTTTGTCAAGTGTTTTCTTTCACTGTATCCATATATATTTGAGAACTATGTAAGCACATGGTTGTGCATTGCTAGTCCTTTCCAAGGTTGTCTAGGTGTCATTAATGATTATCTTTTGACTGGTATGCAATTTGTTTATGGGTTAGAGAGCTACCTGTTTATATCTCGCTGGACCATACATCAACTGTTGATTGAATTCCCATAAATATATGAGATGGTGACAAATATAGAGTTCAATTGGAACAAACTGCCACAAATACAAATTTGGCGTAAGGAATATACAAAGGAAGCAAAATCATCTGCTGAGCTAGAATCATATGGTCCTAGTGAGAGTATTTCAATATTCCAAAAGGCACTAAAGGGAAACATGTTGAACTATGATGGGAAGTCAATACCTGTACCATTCAATATGGCCATCTCTGAATGGTCATTGGGAACTCGTCGAATCCTTGATACAGCAAAGCTACCATATGGAATTAAATTTTATAATATTTTTGGCACAACACATGAAACACCTTTTAGTGTATGCCATGGAACATAAACTTCCCTGATTGGCAAGTTGGAAGAAAATTGCAGTTCACAACCTCATTATTCTTATGTGGATGGAGATGGAACTGTTCTTGTAGAGTTAGCAAGAAAAAGAATGCCATGACCATGGGACTTAAGGACGATATAGTTGCTATGGAATTGTTTGAGTTACATGGTATTTGAGTGTACTTGTGGAGAAAGCTCGCAAGCTAGATCAAATTTCTCTAGAAACTGAGGCCAGAATTGCTCCATTGGTCACAGAAAGGAAGAAACTATTTAATGAATTAGTAACTATAAAAGGAAATATAAGGGCATTTTGTCATGTTCACCCTTTGTTTGAAGATGAGGGGGGTACCAGCAATAGATTTCCTAGTGATTTTACGATACGAATAAATCTTGGTGGTGATCCTGTTACAAGTTCTAAAAAGGATTTTGATTTTGACAGAGTTTATGGACCTCTTATTAGCCAAGGGGATTTCTTTCAAGATGTTTAGCCTTTAGTATGGTCTGCTTTGGATGGATACAAAGTCTCTGTATTTGCTTATGGCCAAATGGCTCTAAAGAAACATATACAATGGAAGGTTCAAGCCATGACTGCAGACTTTATTTTAGGGCGTTTGAGGAGATATTCGATTTTTCTAATTCTAACACATATTCTTCTAAATTCGACTTCCATGTTACAATGTTTGAGCTCCCCAATGAGGAGGTTCATGATTTTCTTTTCAACACCAGTGGAAATCCCTTAGAAATGTGTATGGGTCCAACAGAGTTTTTTGTTGAACTTGTACAGGAAAAGTTGAAAATCAAACTAACTTTTGAGTGTGCTAAAATTGGGAATACAAAACCGAGGAATGGATGCCATGAATGTTGAAGAATGTAGCTATTCTCATTTGGTTATTACAATTCATATACAATTGTCTAGCATCTCACTGGGGAGTGACAATATAGCAAGCTTTAAGTGGTTGATTTGGCTAGAATTGGGTGTTTGTCTAAGGAGGAAACTAATGGGGACTGCCTCAAAGAGTTTTTGCATGCACATAAATCACTGTTTGAGTTGGGGGATGTTTTATTTGTTCTGACATCAAAGAAGGATCACGTCCCTTATGACAACTCAAGGCTCACTCAAACACTCTCAGATCCTTTAAGTGATGATTCCAAGACTTTGATTATTGTTAATGTGAGTCCCAGCCATGTAGAAGTACAGGAGACAATATCGTCTCTAAATTTTGCTGCAAGAGCTCGAAATGTTGAACTAAGTCTCTGAATTCATGATACCATCAAGAAGTGGAGAGATGTGGCAAATGAAGCTCACAAGGAGATATATGAAAGAAAAGGAATTTTCAGAGGCAAGGCAAGAGGTTATGCGTTTAGAGAAAGCGTCGAAAGAGGCAGATGATCAATCTCTTCTCTTATTCAACAAAGTAAAAAAAAACTTGGAAAGTTGCATTTGCATTGCAGGCGGATCTAAAAACAGAGAGTGTAATGGTACAAGAGAAATAGAAATATGAAGAAGAACAGAATGCACAACTAAGAATCAAGCAGCACATATTATGAAGATTGGACATGAACATAAGATCCAATTGCCAGAACACACAACTGTGATTCAAATTCTTGAGACCAAAGTTAAAGAACTAGAAAATAAGCTTTCTAAAGCTCAGGCTACTAAGACATTTGGAGGTGTTGATGGTCACTGGAAGGGTGATTCAGCAAAAAAAAACAAATTGTAATTCGGAAACCAAAAATTTTGAGATTGGCAGCGTTTGTTACAGAACCAAACACAAGTCAAGTTGGAGTTGTTCACAATGGGTCCATTTGGCCATTGGAACAAGTGCTAAACCTATCGGCTAACATTGATACATCTCATATTAATGATATGATAGATGCCATCAATCATTGGGACTTTCTTCACAGTTGTATAAATCTTGAAGGGCCAAGTATCCCAATAGAAGATGTGAAATTGCTTGCTCCTATGCCTATGCTTTCTGGAGCGATAATGTGTATTGGTAAAAATTATGTTGACCATGTTAAAGAAATTGATACATGGAAAACGACTCCTTTTCCTAATATACCAAAGTATCCCATCGTATTCACAAGAGCACCATAATTAGTTATTGGACCAGGAGCTGCAATAAGATATCCTCACTGCATAACAACCTAGGTGGACTATGAAACTGAGCTTGCAGTGCCATATGCGCTAGTTGAATATCTAGATTGAATGTTATAGGAAGTCAACATTGTAACTATTGTCGTTTAAAATGGAATGAGTATTTTCTAAATAATTGATTTTGTTTAAATTGGTAGTTAAAGATAGCAAACTGCGAGAAGCCAATGCATTGAATATATTGAAACAATGACTTATTGACAGTAAGGTGGAGAAATAATTTCCACATACTTTTTCCTTTTTTCTTATTTTAGTGGAGATTCGTGTCTAGTGGGTCTTAGGTCCAGATTTTGAACCTAGCTCTGATACCACATGTAAGGTCCCATTTTAGGGTCCTTTACCAGATCTATATTTTCTAATTTTAAATGTAATAAAAGAATAATTATTTATTTTATGACAACACATTTAACGATGATAATTTACCATTTAAAATTTAATTCCTATAATTTAAATAATGAAAATTTTAATTCCATCACTTACATGAGTAATCTATGCATAGAAGAATACCTATACAAATAGCCTGGTGGAGATGCCCTTGAGATGTTGCTCCTACTGGATTGTTCCTCTTAACTACCGACTAAATTTACCTCTCAACCTACTAGGAAGTCATCCCTAGACCAGGAAACCTCCACAGGTTCCCTAGCCCTTCGAGCCCAAGTCCAACTAGATATAGTGTGTCCAAGATAAAACAATACTCCCATCCTCTCTCTCAAACAATTCCTCCAAAACCACAGCCCAACCAAAGCCAAAGCAAGACCAAGGATCCCCCTTCCTCCCCTCATCCTTACCCTTTTATGCCCCCTTCTCTTCTCCACCTCAACCACATCTCATTAATGTCATAACGTCTCCTTCATCCTTACATTTGACTTCTCTTCTCTCAAGTAAACATGAGAGGATGTTTGGGAATGTGATATGAATATAAAATTGGGTAATTAATTGGAGAGGACCATGTCTTCTCCCAAGTAAATATTTTGGAGATAAGAGATGAATATATAAAATGGTAATTAATTGGAGAGGACTATGTCTTCTCCAAAGTAAATGTGAGAGGACATTTTGTGGATGAGAGATGAATATCTAAATTGGGTAATTAATTGGAAAGGACCATGTCTTCTCCCAAGTAAATGTGAGAGGACATTTTGGGAATGAGGTATGAATATATTTAATTTGGTAATTAATTGAAGAGGACTATGCCTTCTCCCAAGTAAATATGAGAGGACATTTTGGGGATGAGAGATGAATATATATAATTTGGTAATTAATTGGAGAGGACTATGCCTTCTCCCAAGAAAATATGAGAAGACATTTTGGGAATGAAATATGAATATATATAATTTGGTAATTAATGGGAGAGGACTTTGTCTTCTCAAAATTGAAAAATTTGGGGAGGTAAATTGGGAATAATAACAAAATTTATATCAGTACTAAATTTACAGTTTCACTAACGTAAGTATGTACCAATATTTCTTGATAATTATAAGTCCATATTTTAAGGAATTTTAAACACTTAGTAAATTTTGCAAGATAAGATTAAATAGAGCATTACATTAAATAGTAGCTACTTTCCACTGTTTAATTTAGATATAACTAAATTAAAATCTAAAACAATAAAAGCATAAAAATTTAAAAGTTTAAAATGTTGTAATTAGATTAATTTTAAATTGTAATTAAATACATTATTAAATTTTATAAATTAACATTATTTGTATTGCAACATAAAAATAATTATTAATAATTTACATTTAACTTTTTATAATCTGTGGATATGGTTTTATGAAAATATTATTATTAGACCTGGGTATAGAGGTCTTATCATAAATTTCTATTATACCTTGGTTTGTAAATATGGAAAATTTTATATTTATTCTTATTACAAACATCTTATTATTTTGAGTATCATTTATTCATTAATAGTGTAAAATCTATCATATATGGTTAAGTTAGCACAAAAAACTAAGTGACATCTATCCCTTAAAAATATAATGTAAAAATGAAAATACATCTGTGACATGCCATTAATAAATCTTTTTAAATTATAAATATGATTTTAAGTAATCATTTTAAAATATATATGGAATTTTAAATAATATATTTTTTATTAGATTATATTAATCATTAGCCATTTCTATAAATAGAAATATAAAATGATTATATTAGCAATAATTTTATCAGCTTCCCAAAACAAATTGTATCATAAATGCCCGTCATACAGCTTGATGTGATTTATGTATTTCTGGTTAATTAATAAAGGTAATGGGCACATTAATAAAATAGAAGCAAAGGACAATAACAAATTGAACATAAGTAAATTAAATTATTTTTTAAAGCATATATTTCAATGTGTAATATTATACTATACCATGTTTTGCAATTTTTTTTTGGTCAAATCCAAACTAATATGAATTTGACCAAAAACCCATTATAATAATAATGACATTGAAAATGATAACTTATATTTTTTTTTTTAATTTTTACAAAACAATGCGACATCTTACGAGATTTTTAATCCATATGAATAAAGAATGGACATAAGAAACCTAAAAAAATATTTCATTAATAATTTTCGTGGGATTCGTAATGGAATGAGATCTCATAATGTGTATATTTGCATATGTCAAATTGTTATATTAGGTTATCTTTCAAATATTAGATTTCTCTCGTGTTGCCAACAATGAATGATGGATGTTGATTAAAAGTTTTGAAGAGATCTAAAATTTAAAACATGTACATTGTTTTACTTATGAGATGTATTTCTATAAACTAATTGTATTTATAATTCAAGCATTGAATGGTTCAGGCAAAATGGTAGAGTTTAACCATCAGTGAGGATTCTTGAAAACATGAGGTTGTTCCTAGGAACCCGGAGATTAAAATGAAATGTGCTCCTAAGGAATGTATAAAAGAAATATTATAAATAGTTTTATTGGAGAATTTGAAGTCTAATAATTATGTTAAGATATGCACTATTCTTAGAATGGAACAATCATGGATCGAGAAACATCAAAACAATTTATTGAACAAAAAAGTATGGTAATTTTGAAGGTCAAAAAGTATGGTAATTTTGAAGGTCATTGCAATATGGTTAATTTTAATGTAAGTTTATAGGATGTATATATATTGGTTAATTTTAATGTAAGTTTATAGGATGTAGCACGTGAGTGCATGGTTTAATGGTCGGGGCAGTGGGCTTACTCGCACCCCACCCGCGTTCAATCCCTTATGGTGATGTTGCACGGCAACCTATACATATATTCATGATTGTATATTGCCATAGTTTATCAATATATGTTGATGGATATGGATGTGATGGATCAGTTGTATGTATATGCAAAAATTTGTACATACGGCCTAATATAAAGCTTCTACAGGGGACTAGCCACCCCCATTTAAAAAAAAAAAAAAAAATTATACGATGTATGTATATTAGTGTAGAATTATTTTAAATCTAGATATACCAAGTATTAATAGGGATTACATTAGGGATTACATTTTTTTAATGTGTAGTATTTTTTTATCATTAACTTTATGTCTTTTATATTAAATATTTTTTAAAAATACACTTTAACAAATTTGATCTATTAAGATTATGCTAATTATTTTGATGTTATTACATATGTATATAGTGATTTATTTTTTATTTAAATTATTTTGTTACATAACAACACATCTCAAACATACTAATGTAACATGGATTTAAAAGTAATTTTTTTGGATAATGTCACATATGTACAAATTTATTTCAGGTATTCTTGAGATGGTGCACAAACAAAGAACCTAGAAGGTTTAGAGCACTTCCAATAAATGTTGCTTGAGGAATATGGTTAGCCATGAACTTGAAATTAATTGAGAACAATGAAACACTACTTTTTAAATGTGTTCTACAAGCATTACACATTTTATATGCCTCTCCCTACGTTGGGTTAAAGAAGTTAATCTTAATAAGGACATACTATGTGAATAATCTAATGAAGTGATTTTTTCACCATTTTTTTGGTAGTTTTTCTTGTGAATTTCACAGGGGCTTCACTTAATGAATGTAGAAATTTCTACAAATCTAGATCTGATACTATATAGAAATTCTTTGTAGATTCAAACTACAAATTGTAATATGCTAAAACAATTGACCTGAATTTACTCTACTCCTTAGTGGAAACAATAATTAATCTATGAAATCATGAAGCATACAAGAGAAAGACTTTAATCACACATAACACAATGATTTCCTAGGGAAAGCCACAACTTAAAAACCCTGCTATTTGTATATTGCATTAGTCAAAGAATCTGGATTAATACAATATGCTCTGCTCAACTTGCACAAGTATTTTCTATCCTTTGTCTTATTGGATGCCTTTGGCCAATACTAGCCAAATTTCAAAACCTCCATGCTCCTAATTCCTTGCATTGTTCCTCAAGGAATTAGCCCCTATTTAATGGGGAAATTCCTCAATTATGAATTGTGCAATCCTCATAGGCCTTCCTCTGATTGCATGCACCATCAATTTAATTTAGATGATTTTACAACTGATAATACATTGTCCCTGAACTCCAATCTCAACTGGGCCTTCTCTAATCTCACATGAATGAGCTAATTATACGTGAGTATTCAGTTTACTAGTTGATCACTGCAGGTAACACCACATTGCACTTTAGGAAGCACCCCACTATTCGAAAGACAACACCACACTAGACTATAAGTAACACCCCACTACTACAGGCAACACTCCACTACTGCATGCAACACCCCACTACTACAGGATGCACCACACTACTGCAGGCAACACCCCACTATTGGACCTCCCACTAATTCCTCCATTAGTTGGAACTAGTTTAACTGAATTTAACTTAGTTAGACTAAATTAAGTAATTACAACTCAAAATAAACTCAATTAGTGCTCCTAATTGTAGGAAACGCTCTACATGACTTTAGTTAGACCCTCAACTCGAATTAAGTGAGCCAACTAAGTCAAATTAACTTAGTTAACTATTACAAGTTGTCATGATATGTGGAATCACAATTTTATGCCCAATTTAATTCAAGGACAAATTAAATTTCGATCTTTTTTTATGCTATTTTTAACATTTCTTGTTGCTATTTTCAACAATGAACCTCTGACATACCACATGCATTCCTGACATACTAAAAAATGCACCTAATTTGAATACATATTGGAAAATACCTCTAAAATCATATTATTTAACACCCTACCAATACAAACTCAATACACCTTCCCAATTAAACAAAAAAAAAAAACCCTACTTTCACTAGATATTGCAAGTATCCATTTTTTCATTAACATTTTTTATACCCCTTTATATTTTTTCATTAACTTTGAGCTCTAATGCATGAGAATCCAGCTAGGGCACCATGACCAGGTGTTGGTCTCTACCAAGGTGAAAAGTTGTATTAGCGAATTGTTTTCTTTATGTTCAGTTTGTCAAAGTAGGATGTTAGACTTTGTTTTTATTTTAATCTCAGTATTAGTTATGGACGGTTTGGTCGGTTAGGGTCACTATTTTGTTTGTCGTTAATAAACAATAGGTTAATAATTGTTCTTTCAGGAAAAAGACAAATATGTCTAATGAAAAATCTTGTAGTACAGGCAGAACCAAATACATGCATAGTTATATAACTAATCAGAATTACAACTGAAAAACTAACTACACAGTTCAGGTAACTATGAACAGAAGATATAAATGTAAATGGAAAATCATTCAGAAAGGTTCAACATACAAGTATTCATAATAAAAGAGCAAACAATTTATTCTAATCCATTTGTGTAATCATAACATTTTCTTTATTGTTTCCTATTCACCGAACAACCAAAATAATCGACACAGTAAATGCAAAATGTCTTGTTTATTTTCCTTTCCTAAAAAAATAGAGTTCGGACAACCAAGACTGTAACGAATTTCCTGAACAAGGGTTTGTAACCCATAAAGAGAAATCAATATTGAAACATACAGGAACAATTGCAAGCAGTTTGAGCAAATTAAGCACATACGCACAGTCATACAAGCCACATAATACTTTCTCAATTTCGAATCCGTCCACCTAAACAAATACGAGTATGTCTACAATACTTTCTGGTCATTGAAGTAACTATGAAAACAACCACAGTGCAGACATAGTTCCATCGTTCTTTTCCTCTTAAGAATCATTTAGAACAGTTAAGGAAAACACACAAGATAACCAGGCATAGTTCGAGGGCATCCAAACCAGAACGAGAGAAACAACAGACGAACAATCACCATTAAAACAGAGGCAATTCAAAGCCAACGTTTTCCCTGAAATTTATTTTCAATTATAACATGAAATGCCTGTATATACATAGCAATGCCCGAACATAACCTACAAGTAGTCACAAGCCTAATGGCCAACAAACCCTAGATGAATGTTTTGGGGACGGCTCCCATCTTATATAAGTTTATAGACAACAAGTATTGAAACTTAAGAAGGCCTGCATTAAAAACGAACCAGGATGTTGGATTACAGCAGAGGGACACCAACAAACAAGCATTGAGGAAACCAAACCCTCAGAACTTATAGGTCCTAACTATAAAACCAAAATTGGTGACAGTGACAGAGCCTACCAAGCAAGAGCCAAGGTGACTACTCCAGGCACGCCTAACTACAAACCCACAACCTGCAAAAGAACCAAGACCAGACTATGAGTATAATTATTGACTATGGAAGGAAGAGGAAGTGGATAAATGCATAAGAGAAAGGGATACATTTCCTTACCTGGAGGGTTCGCAGCGAAGACAGAGCACAAGCCATTGAGCCACGAATCTCAGACAATGACCGAGACAAAGGAGAAAATTCATTAGAAACAGAACAACAAAGAGAGTAAATTGAACCATGGATGGATAAAGTTACTTGAAGTGAAGCTGAAGACAGGAAATCGCCATCGTTTTGCAACCTGGATGCATGCCAAAACCACTGAGATTTACTAGCAATACACCTCATACCAGAACAGTGACCATGGAACAAAGACAAGTTAAAAAACTGTAGAAGAATTACAAGTGTAGACTCACACAGGCGACAGAACCACCATTCTATGCACAAAGAGCCAAGACCACAAATGACCCAGGTGAATGCAAGAGCCAAACTTTCAGGCAAAGTAGCCCCTGACTAGCGCGCACAACAGTTGTAGCATAGCTTCATGCCCGGGCAGCATAAACCTTACCTAAGAAAACCCTCAACACCAAGAAACAAAGAGAAGAAATGACCGAGCAATAGTAGGAGGGGAGGTTTTGGCAAGAACGAAAAGCAGGAAACACAACCCAAGGCGCAGTACAGAATAATAACTACTATCATAATTGCCACCACACCAAATTCCATAAATATCTGAGGTCAAGTCATAAACCATAATTTAATCCACAGTTTAATAAGTGTTAAGTCCAATCTTATTGTGTGGAACCGTGTGGTGTGTTGGGTTGGTCCCATCATAGTGGTATCGAAGCAGGACTTGGAATTGGCTGGAGAAATAGAGGTAGGAAGTCAAGGTCGTGGAAGAGGTGTTCGAAGGATAGCAGAGGAAGGACTGAGAGAGGAGATCATGATTCTTATTGCCTGTTTGGAGGCAGTTGAAGCAAGGAGAAGAATGGATCCAGAGATAGGTGATGATAGCGAAGAGGAAGTTGTAGCGACAACAAATGGATCGGATGAAGAAGGACCAAAAATGAGGTTGTTTAGGTTGGTCTTATTAGTGAGCAGCAAACCCAAGCTAGAACTCCCAAATTATGACGGCAGTTTGTCCACAGAGGTTCTGTTGGATTGGATCAGCGAGCTAGATAAGTATTTCGAGTGTGAGGAGGTCAGTGAAGACCGTAGAGTCAGGTTTTCTATGACAAAGTTGAAGGGACACATAGCCCTCTGGTGGGACAGTGTCCAAACAGAGAGAAGGAGGTTGAACAAGTTGCTGATCAAGAAATGGTCCAGGATGGTGGCCAAATTGAAAGGTAGATTTCTGCCTAAACATTACCAGATTGCACTACACAAGCAAGTGCAGAATCTAAAATAGAATGGGATGACAGTAAGGGAGTACATTGAAGAGTTTTACATAGTGAACTTAAGGGCCAGTTATACAGAGGACACCCCGGAGAAGACATCCAAGTATGTAAATGGTTTAAGGTTAGAAATCTTAGATGAAATTAGTATTCTTTCTCCGAAGAACATTGAAGAAGCATATCAGAGTGCTATGAAAGTTGAAGAGAAAATTACTTGAAAACAAAATGCCAGGAGAGGACGAGGAACCGGCAGAGGAAGAGGCCAGTCTTATGGCAGAGGGCAAACTGCTAGCAGTAATGAGGAAGGTAGCAGTTCTAAAGCTTTCGGATCAGCAGAAAAATGTGACAACACGAGAGGTGGTAGGCCATATCAGCGAGGCAGGGGAAATGGCCGAGGCAGAGGAGCTGGTTTTCAATGTTACAGGTGTCACAAGTGGGGACACAGATCATTTAAATGCCCTGAGACAAACCAAGCCAGGCAGAGGGGTGTGTATGTCGCACAACCAGAAGAAGCAGAGACACCTCCCCAAGAAGCATAAAATGCTCTTGAAACAGGGGAAGCCCTGGTTTTGAACAAGGTGTTGTTGAAACCAGCGAAAGAAACAACTGAACAAACTCAGCAGAAAGCTTTGTTTCGGACGGTTTGTAAGTCACACGGTAAGTTCTATAATCTAATTATTGACAGTGGAAGTACAGATAACTTGGTGGCCACAAAGATGGTGGAAAAGTTGGGGTAGAAGCGATTAAAACACCCCACCCCTTACAAAGTTTCATGGCTGCAAAAAGGTCATCAATTGTTGGTAGATGAAAAATGCAAAGTGGAGTTTCATATCGGCAGATATAAGGATAAGGTCATTTGTGACATAATGTTGATGGATGTATGTCACATACTGCTAGGCAGGCCATGGAAGTATGACAGAAAGGTGGCACATGACGGGAAGACAAACTGTTACAAGTTTATCAAAGATGGGATCAAGCATACGCTTGTGCCCATCAAAGATGAAGAGACAACGGGAACAAGTGAGACAAGAGTATTGTTAGTAAGTGGAAAAAAGTTTCTAAAACAAGTTGAGGACAATGAGGTAAGCTATGTTGTTGTAAGAGAGCAAAGGCGGTACTGCTACACATAGAGATGTCAGATTTGCCCACAGAATTCAACAAATGTTGCAAGAGTTTACCGATATAGTGGTGGATGACTTACCAGATAAACTGCCCCCCAAAAGAAGCATAAGTCATCATATTGACCTCACATCCGAAGCAAGTTTACCAAATAAGGCAGCATATCAGATGAGCCCCAAAGACAATGAGGAGATTAGAAAGCAGGTGCAGGAACTGCTAGACAAAGGGTTGATAAGGGAGAGTTTGAGCCCTTGCGCAGTTCCAATGGTTCTCGCTCCCAAAAAAGGAGGAGAATGGCGGATGTGCACAGACTCAAGGGCCATCAACAAAATCACCATCTGATACATGTTTCCACTACCATGGATGGACGACATGATGGATTGCCTAAGTGGGGCAGCATATTTTTCTAAGATAGATTTGAAAAGTTGTTATCATCAGATCCAAATTCGAGAGGGGGATGAATGGAAGACAACCTTCAAGACTAATGAGGGACTGTATGAGTGGCTGGTTATGCCATTCATACTGAGCAATGCACCCAGTACCTTTATGCGGTTAATGAATGAAATGCTGAAAGAATACATCGGAAGTTTGTGATAGTGTACCTGGATGACATATTAATTTTCAGCAAGACAAGGGAGGAATACTTTCGACATGTTCGGAAAGTGCTGGAAAATTTGCGGCAGAATAAGCTGCTGATAAATCTGAAAAAGTGTACTTTTCTGCAAAAAGAGTTGGTTTATTTGGGCTTTGTAACAGCAGAAAACGAGCTAAAGATGGATTTGGAGAAGATTGCAACGATAGTCAATTGGCCATCCCCGAAAAGCTTATTTGAGGTACGTAGTTTTCATGGGTTGGTGATTTTTTACCAAAAATTCATAAGAAATTTTAGTGAAATTTGCACAGCTATGTTGGACACTATCAAAAAGGCCAGTTAGCCTTTTCGATGGACTGATGCAGCAAAGAGGAGTTTTCAGCTACTAAAGAAGAAGATCACAGAGAGACCGATCTTGAGATTTCCAAATTTTAAAAAGCTCTTTCAGGTTCGCTGTGATGCTAGCAGTATGGTTAATGGAGTTGTACTCAGCCAGGAGGATAAACCTGTTGCATTTTTCAGCGAGAAGTTAAATGAAAGCAGGCAGAAATATTCGTCCTATGACAAGGAGTTCTATGCTATCATCCAAGAACTGAAGCATTGGAGACACTATTTGCTGGGGAATGAATTTGTGTTGTTTTCAGATAATTCTGCATTGCAGTATGTGATGCAACAGCACAAGTTGAATCACAAACATGCCAAGTGGATGGAATATTTGTAGAATTTCACCTTTGTGTTGAAACACATCAGCATGCATGCCAATAAGGTGGCGGATGCGTTGAGTAGGAGGGCTTTACTCTTGCAGGAGAGTATTGTACAAGTGTTGGGTTTTGAGCACTTGAAGGATTTATATCAGACTGACACAGATTTTAAGGAGGCTTACAA
The DNA here is from genome assembly GCA_000404065.3 of Pinus taeda. Taxonomy (NCBI): domain Eukaryota; kingdom Viridiplantae; phylum Streptophyta; class Pinopsida; order Pinales; family Pinaceae; genus Pinus; species Pinus taeda. The sequence continues at coordinate 279,226 of APFE031103767.1, read as the reverse complement.
AGCGTGCCAGAATCCCTTGGTGAGAGATAATAGTCCATGGTTGGACTATAACTTGCAAGAGAAACTATTGTTTAGAGGAGGACAGCTATGCATGCCTAACTACTCAATGAGAGAGAATATTATTCAGGAGAAGGACAGTGGATGTCTCGGCGGACATTTTGGCATAGACAAGACACTCGAGCAGCTCAACCATTTTTACTTTTGGCTAAGAATGCGAAGGGATGTACAGCAATTCGTGACTAGATGTAAAGTGTGTCAGTTGTCAAAGGGTCATATTCAAAACACAAGAATGTATACACCATTGCCTGTTTCAAGTAGACCGTGGGACTTAATCAACTTGGACTTTGTCTTGGGTCTACCAAGGACATAGTGAGGTTATGACTCGGTGATGGTAGTAGTGGACCGGTTTTCGAAAATGGCGCATTTCATCCCTTGCAGAAAAACCAGCAATGCCACCCACGTGGCCCACTTGTTTTTTTACAGAGATTGTCAGGCTACATGGTTTGCCTAAATCTATTCTTTCTGATAGGGATGTGAAGTTTACAGAGCACTTTTGGCACACCTTGTGGAAGAAGACAGATACACAGTTGAGTTACAGCTCTGCTCATCACCCGCAAACCAACAAACAAATAGAGGTGGTAAACAGAAGTCTGGGGAACCTGCTATGAAGCTTGATTGGTGAGAATTTGTAGATGTGGGATCGAGTACTTGCCTAGGTAGAGTTTTCTTATAATGACTCGCCCAATCACAGCATGGGTTATAGTCCTTTTCAGATCTTGTACGGCATGCATCCTCGTAGAGTGCATGAGTTGCGAGATCTCGAACATCAAGAAAGGCGAAGTGAAAATGGGAAATATTTCGCTAATGCGATGAGAGATTTGCATGAGCAGGTGAAAATTAAATTGTAGGACAACAGCCAAAAATATAAACAACAAGAAGATTTGAAACGAAGGGAAGTGCAATATAATGTGGGAGATGAAGTCCTCACACATTTGCGCAAGGAAAGCTTCCCTAGAGGTGCATACAACAAGTTGAAGTACAAGAAGATAGGTCCCTACAAAGTCCTCCGGAAATTTTCAGCGAATGCCTATGAGATACAACTACCACCAGGGATAGGCATTTCGCCCATCTTCAATGTAGCAGACATCTTTCCCTCCACTTCTGACCCAGAAGACAAAGACAGAACCACACGGCCTACACAGAATACCCAGGATGGAAGTGAAACTTGGATGAGACAAATGCCTTACGTTCATCCCCCCGAGATCGAGAGAATCCTCGACACTCAAGTGGCCAAACGAACTCGGCAGGAGTATCTGCAATACCTGGTCAAGTGGAAGAACCGTCCTATTGAGGACAATTCGTGGCTTGATGCCAGGCAAATTGAGCAGGTGGGTTCTTTAGTTGAGAAGCTCATGGAGCGGAGTCATGATTTCTTTTTACCCCGGGAGCTTGATGCAGGAGCATCCAGCTAGGGCACCATGACCGGGTGTTCGTCTCTGCTAAGGTGGAAAGTTGTATTAGCGAATTGTTTTCTTTATGTTCAATTTGTCAAAGTAGGATGTAGGACTTTGTTTTTCTTTTAATCTCAGTATTAGTTAGGGACAATTTGATCGGTTAGGGTCACTATTTTGTTTGTCATTAATAAACAATAGGTTAATAATTGTTCTTTCAGGAAAAAGACAAATATGTCTAATGTAAAATCTTGTAGTACAGGAAAAACCAAATACATGCATAGTTATATAACTAATAAGAATTACAACTAAAAAACTAACTACACAGTTTAGGTAACTGTGAACAGAAGATATAAATGTAAATGGAAAATCATTCATAAATGTTCAACATACAAGTATTCATAATAAAAGAGCAGAAAATTTATTAGAATCCATCTGTGTAATCATAACATTTTCTTTATTGTTTCCTATTCACCAAACAACTAGAATAATCGACACAGTACATGCAAATTGTCTTGTCTATTTTCTTTTCCTAAAGAAACAGAGTTCGGACAACCAAGACTGTAACGAATTTCCAAAACGAGGGTTTGTAACCCATAAAGAGAAATCAATATTGAAACGTACAAGAACAATTGCAAGTAGTTCGAGCGAATTCAGCACATACGCATAGTCATACAAGCCACATAATACTTTCTCAATTTCAAATCTGTCCACCTGAACAAATACGAGTATGTCTACAATACTTTCTGGTCATTGAAGTAACTACGAAAACAACCACAGTGCAGGCATAGTTCCATCATTCTTTTCCTCTTAAGAATCATTTAGAATAGTCAAGGAAAACGCACAAGATAACCAGGCACAATTCGACGGTGTCCAAGTCAGAACGAGAGAAATAATAGATGAACAATCACCATTAAAACAGAGGTAATTCAAAGCCAATGTTTTCCTTGAAATTTCTTTTCAATTATAACATGAAATGCCTGTATATACATAGCGCTGCCTGAACATAACCTACAAGCAGTCACAAGCCTAACGGCCAACAAACCCTAGACGAGGGTTTTGGGGACAGCTCCCATCTTATATAAGTTTACAGACAACAAGCATTGAAAATTAAGAAGGCCTGCATTAAAAACGAACCAGAATGCTGGATTACAGCAGAGGGACACCAACGAACAAGCATTAAGGAAACCAAACCCTCAGAACTTATAGGCCCTAACTCTAAATCCAAAATTGGTGACGGTGACAGAGCCTACCAAGCAAGAGCCGAGGTGACTACTCCAGGCATGCCTAAATACAAACCCACAACCTGCAAAAGAACCAAGACCAGACTGTGAGCATAACTGCTGACTATGGAAGGAAAAATAAGTGGATAAATGCATATGAGAAAGGGATACATTTCCTTACCTGGAGGGTTCGCAGCATAGACAGAGCACAGGCCATTGAGCCACGAATCTCGGACAACGACTGAGACAAAGGAGAAAATTCATTAGAAACAGAACAGCAGAGAGAGTAAAGTGAATCATGGATGGACGAAGTTACCTGAAGTGAAGCCAAAGACAGGAAATCGCCATCCTTTTGCAACCTGGATGCATGCCAAAACCACTTAAATTTACCAGCAAGACGACCTCATACCAGAACAGTGACCATGGAACAAAGACAAGTTAAACAACTGCAGAAGAATTACAAGTGTATACTCACACAGGTGACAGAACCACCATTCTGTGCACAAAGAGCCAAGCCCACAAATTACTGAGGTGAATGCAAGAGCCAAACTTTCAAGCAAAGTAGACCCTGACCAGTGTGCACAACGGTTGCACCGTAGCTTCACACCCAGGCAGCATAAACCTTACCTGAGCAAACCCTCGACACCAAGAAACAAAGAGCAAAAATGACCGAGCGATAGTAGGAGGGGAGGTTTTGGTGAGAACGAGAAGCGGGAAATGCAAACCAGGGCGCATTACAGAATAATAACTACGGTCATAATTGCCACCACACCAAATTCCAGAAATATACGAGGTCAAGTCATAAACCATAATTTAATCCACAGTTTAATCATTATTTAAATCATTTAATTAGTGATTAACATAAACAGTGTGTTATGTCCAATCTTATTGTGCGGAACCGTGTGGTGTGTTGGGTTGGTCCCGTCAAGATCCATTTATTATACCTACTAATATAAAAGCCATTTACCCCTTATATATCCCCCAATATATTATGTCATTTTTTGCCCAATATATATCCCTCAATATGAATGCACATGGTATGGTATTGCTCCCCTAGCGAAGCCCCAATGGTCAATTTTACCTTGAATTTGGTTAGAAATTGGTAAAAATGTAGTTTTAAGTTATTGAGACTGCATAATTTGAGTGCCTCGTGTTTTTTAAGGCATTGAATACTTTTTTTCACACAATTGAAATGGAAAATAATTATGATCCCACCAAGAATAATGAAGGAACATTGTGATTCCACAAATAATTGTGTCATTGGATTCTAGTGAAAAAGGACAAAAGTAGGTGTTGGTCACGGAACTAATAAATAGTGTTTTGTTGTCACTTAAAACAATTTTAATGTTGGCACAAGTATAGAGAGTAAAGAAAATCCAAATATTTTGGGATTTTCTTCTAGTTATTCAGTAAATGAGATAAGAAATTGTATTAAGGAATTTCATTCTTCAATATTTATATATTGACGTCGACTCAATTCAAGTTGTTTTCTCACATATTTCATATACACATGTTTACAAGGAAAATAACAAAACAATTGATAAAGGCATAGGTTTGGACTAACCGTTGTTGTTTGTATTAAAACAAAATCATAGATTTTCATTTCAATATGGAAATATGCCTTTGGATATAATTACTTCATCATTTTTATGTGACTACAAAGGATGTTGCCATGAAGCTAAATGTGCCTTGAGGAATAGACTAAGAGCTCTTTTTTAGTTTTTGAAAATAAAGTTTACATGTTATTTGTTTTTAACATGTGTAATGAGGCACAAAAATTTGTTATCTATTTTATTGTAAAGAATTATTGGAAAGACAACTTGGACAAGCTCACGCAGGAAAGAAATGCTTTATAACATTTGATTCTGTAAATATTTGTTATAAATAGAATTGTAAAAAAAGAATTAATGTAAAATAATATAAAAAGTGCATAGTTAATTTTTTTTTTGTAGCCAAGTGACAACGTAGCCCCCCATACTAGGCTATAGATCACCTCAATACAATATCAATTGATTTTATCCAACATATGCATTTTCTTGACACATGTGATTATCTCCATCCTCCTTTGTTTCCCTTGTCATCTTTCTCATTGTCAATAATACCACTCCACTATCATTTGAAAGTCCCCCACCCATCATCATTCAAAAAACTATATATTATGTCCACCCCTATTCTTTAATGAATGCCCTAGAAACCTCGTTTAAGTCCCCTGTGTTCCTCCATCATCCCTTACTATTTCCTTCACTTCCCCTTCTTGTCACCTATTCCTCGACCTATTAAATACACACTCAAGGAGGAGCTCACTTGTTCATAGAGGAGGAGCTATTTATAAGTAGAATCAAAGTGAATGAGGTTGTTCTTGAAAATGTTTTAATCGAGACCTCAAAGATGTGGATAACCAATAAAAAAATCCACATTTGAGAGGAAATATGGAATATCAAATCATAGTGGTGGATTCACTTAGAATTACATTATACTCTATAATATTGATGACAATGAAGGCTTGGTGATTATTTCATATTAAAAATAGCTATATAAGTAATTGAATCCACTTAACATTCGATTTTTGTAGGGATAAAAAGCAAAGGACAAATGCACCAAAGAGATGTTCTTTCACAAGTAACCAAGGTAATTATATATATCTACACGTGCATTTTTCTATGTACTTTCGATCTCACATTTTTTCATTTTGCCACCATTTATATTCCTACACCAATGCTCTTAATTTGTGTTTCTTGTTGTCACGAGTTCGGGAGAGGAAATGGTGATGATTCATGGTTGTATTAGCTTAACATCATTTATGATTCGTCAACAATGTTAGGCTACTATGACCATGAATCATCATTGTTTTCAAGCTTGAATTCAATATTATTGGCATCACTACTCCACTTCACTAGCAATGATTTTCATAAGATAGGAATGCAAAAGTGTGGAAAAGGGTTACGTAGATAAACATGCCCCTCAAATTCGATATATTAATGCTAAGGGCATCATTTTTGTTCCCTAGGTATTTTTTTATCGATGTTTCTAGCATTGTTTCCAATTGCCTAATGTCAAATTTGACAAGCCATTAAAGTGCATTACTGGTCTTAAAAATCATCTAAATAACCTTCATCAACAACATTAAAGAATTGTTTAAGGGATATAATTTTTTCATAGTTGTCATTAGATCAACATTCATAGATGTGGATAAACTAACATTCTTAACTCAAGAGGTCATTATATTGATGTTTGAAAAATGATGTGAAAGTCAAATTGAATTAAAGTTGAATGGTTTTCTTGAAATATATGATTTCAACATTTAAACATCGAAACAATGTGATATTAACATTTCCTTTTGAACCCAAATGTAGAATTGTTTATTGTATGATGTTAATTTCTCTTTTTCAAGCCCAGTTTGTTTACTATTATATTAATTTAGCTTAAATACTTTCAAACCTAGCTAAGCATTCTCACAAACTAAGGGAAGGTACAAACCCTTGGATTCTCCAGTCTAATTTGCTTGATATAAGTTATATTTGTTTACATTAAACAATTTCAAAGCTCTAAGTGTTCTCACCCAAGGAATGGATAATTCAAAGATGCCATTCAAATTTATTGCGCACAAAATAAAATGGGTTAATTAAACTAATGCATGTTGGTTGCATTGTTTAGATGGATTAAATGGTTAGTTCAACTACATTTTTTAGTACATGCTTTCCATTTTTTTTATTCACGCCTGCAAATTAATTAAATTTCATAGAATACAAGGAACTAATCCTTATCATATCTTGTCAATGTAATGAGATTCTATTTTTAAAACCAATAACCAATTATAGGTCATATATGAACATTCAATTAACTTTGCTCCTTGGCTTAGCAATTTTCTTCCAAACACTGCCAAACATGTTTAATTTAGAAAATTCTTCTTAAATAATCTAATATATCAGTATAACTATTATATTATAAAGTTTATATAAATCTTAATATTGATGTAAAAGAATACACCGTGACATAGTGTTAAAATTTTATTGGAAAAACTTTTACCGTAAAGAATATGTTATGAATTACTTTTACCTCCTAATTATTATCTACATAAAATTACTTACAACATAAACAATAATAATATAAAAACAAAAATAAATATATGCCACTATATAGATGTATCATTAGTAGTAAAATATGGAAGATGTGAAAAAAGATAAAGCATGACCCATACACCATAGATCTATTACATAAACATGGAGCACTAGGTATTTAAAAGCAACAATTTGAAGTCTGACATCGAAATTTAATAACAACCATTTGGAATTGACATAGTGCAACAACTGAAGTGATAGGGTGAACCAATTGAAGTTGACTCAGTAAAAGAATTGAAGTTAACTCAATGAACCAATTGAAGTTGACATAATTAAAGAAACAACAAATTGAAAATCAATTGAAGTTGACTCAATGAAAGAAGTAAACTTACTCAATGAACCTATTGAAGTTGAGGTACATAAAGGAACAACAAATTGAAGTTGACTTGACTTAGTGAAAGAAGTGAAGTTAACCCAATAAACCATATAAAATTGACTTAATTAAAAAACAAACAAATTGAAATTGACCTAATCAAAGAAGCAACAAATTGAAATTTGACCAAATGAAAGTCCCTACCAACCTCTTTAACCAAGCTTGGATACTCTTCATAAACATTCTTTAACCTTTAGACATTGTTTGCACACATTTCAAGCTTCTACCTCAAATGTTTAATCTAATACAAAATGTTAAAACCCATACACATCTAGTATTATTAGTGATCTCAAAGTAAACATGTATTTTGTACAGAAGTGCACTTGAAGAAAGAATGAGTATATTTGGGTACTCATGAAGATCCAAAAGGTGTTTTAAAATTGACAAAATCAACAGTAGTATTTTGAAAATAACATAGTATAGTTAAAGAAGACACCACTGATTAAGAAAGGGAAACCTCAAAATAACTTCAGAAGATAAGTCTATATTCATTGTGAGATGAATTTGAGATATGTAACTCTTTGGCATTAGCGTAAAATTCAATTACAACTAGATATGTAACTGACTTATTGATATCATTTGAATCTTGTGAGTTTCACAAGCTTCCATTTTAGTTTCTTAAGATCTCATTCAGCCATGAGAGGTCTTATTCAAAGAATTCAACTCTTCTTGATTGTATGACTAAATAGTGTTGGAATTGTCAACTAAATGCTTTCAATACTTCCTTGAGAAAGTATTTCTTCATTGTCATGGATTTTCTTGTGTCCACCTTCTTGCACACCTAAGTTGTATAAATAGCTATGAAAGCCTCATTTTCAATCTCTCATTTCTAGTATATTTTCCTTCTCAAGGCCATTCAATTTTGTACCCAAGAATATGTTTTTTTATTATTCAATGTCCTTTAATCATTGCCATAGTGAAATGAAATGAAATTTTGTCAAATTCCACAAAGTACCAAAACAGTCCATCCCTTAAAAGTTGTCCTCCCTCTAGTTGTAGAAAATCGAGTCCATGTCTACCTATCCTTTAAATGTTGTGAAAACACTGTAAATCATGCCAAAACATTTGCATAACTTATGACACTAGAACTTAGGCTTTATGGAGCATATTATCCCATATCATCATTAATTCATTCAACATTAATAATGAAGAACGATAATATGGGTTTGATTAAAGCCAATTTACTTGTAAGTAGAATCAAAGTGAAAGTGGTTGCATTTGAAAGGGTTTAAATTTAGAGTGGAAGGATGTGGTTAAAAAAAAAAAAAAAAACCATTTATGAGAGAAAATATGGAATATCAAATTATAGTTGTAGATTCACTTACAACTTAAAATTACGTTATATAATCTATAATATTGATGACATTCAAGGCGCGATGATTATTACATATATTAGAAATGGTTATATCTTGAAATGCACTGAACATTCATTTTTTTTTTGTAGGAATTATAAATAGAGGAAAAATGTGATGAAGCATATGTTCTTTCATGTGTACCCAAGGTAATTATACATCTCTTTACCTATGCATGTTGCTATGCAGTTTCCCTCTCACATTTTTGGAGTTTTCTCTTTGTATTCCTATGCTAAAGCTTTAAATTTATGTTTCTTGTTGTCATGAGTTCAATATTGGCAATGGTAATTATCTATGGTTGTATTAGCTTTATAAAATTTATGATTTGTCAACATTGTTATGTACTACGTTATGTACTACGATTAGAATCGTCACAATTATCGAGCTTGAATTCATGTTTGCTAACATCACTATTGTACAATGTTGGAAATAATTTTCAAAAAATAGGAATGCAAAAGTGTGGGATGAGGGTTGATAGCTAAATATGTCCTCTAAATTTTCTATGTGGATGTTATGGGCATCATTTTCATTCCATGGTCATTGTTTTATCAATGTTTTTAGTGTTATTGGAATTTTATTAGTGTCAAATTCAACTAGGCATTGTATGTGCATAATGGGTATTGAACATCATTTAAATGACCTTCATTAACTTTAATGAAGTTGTGTTTAAGGGAGAGATAAATTATTCATAACTACCATTATAACAACATTAACAAATTTCTGTTAACTACCATTCTTAACTTTTTAATTCATTATATTAATGTTCTAAAAAATGATGCAAAAAGTAGGAAATAAAAGTTGGATAGTTTTCTTGAAAGATATGGTTTCAATGTTTAAACGCTGAAACAATGTTATATTAGCATTATTTTTTGTCCCAAATATAAAATTGTTTATTCAATATTGCTTGTTTCTCTTATCCATAAGTCAATTTATTTATTATGGATTATTTAGTTTAATTACATAATTTCAAACCTATTTAAGCTTTCTCATCAAGTAAGGGAATAGATCAACCATAGTGCATAAAAGAAATTTGATTAAATAATTTAATGCTTCTTGGGTGTGTTATTTAGATGGGGTTGAAGGATTAGTTCAATTAAATTTGTTATTAAATGTTTTTCATTTTTGGTCTAATAACAATAAATTAATTAAATTACATAGAATATAAGAAGGAAGTAATTCTTCTCATTTTTTTTTCTCTGTTTCTTTAATTGTTTGATATTTTGTTCATCTAAGTAATCATTTTCTCTAAATAATCATTTTCTCTATTTAAATCCAATAAAAAATTATAAGTAATTAATAAGTGTTCAATTAACTCTTCTCATTTCTCTTTTACTTCCACTCTTTCTAATTTTCATTTTCTCCCAAAATTAAATAACAACTCACACTTCCAAACAATTTTAACTTAAACTATCCTATTATTATGACTATTAATTATACAATCTATATAAAATAACATCAAAATAATTAAAATTTTAATATTAAAATGAAAAAATATACTAATAGTTAGATTGACAAACTTACATCATAAAACTACTTTTTTTAATATAATATACTACTTTAATCAAATATAATATACTACTTTGGCATCTTAATTAATTTTTACATAAAATTATTAATAACACAAAGCATTAAAATTAAAATTATTTTTAATATAAAAAATATACTATTATTATTATTAAAATCTTGAAATTCTAACTTATAAGTAGACATAATCAAGGGATGTGATCAAAGTATAACATTACCTATACACTCATTTTGTCATGAGACCCAGTGTTTTAAAGCAACCAAACGAAATTGACATATGGAAACAAATGAGGCCACAAGGTTAACCAATTGAAGTTGACCCATTAAACTAATTGAAGTTGGCTTACTCAAAAAAGCAACACATTGAAGTTGACTTAATGAAGTCCCTACCAACCTCTTCCACCAAGTTTGGCCGTGCTACCTTTTGGAGATACCTTGTCAAGGGCCATTTCAATTTTCCTCACCTTTTTCCCTTTATGTGTGGTCTCTCATGGACCCTTTCAATTTCCTTGTCCCCCTCGGCATATCAAATTTGTAAAAGGCATTTACCGGTTTTTACTTCCCATTGCAGCGAAATTCAAATTGTTATATTATCGTATGTTATAAAATCTCAAATATACTTCGAATTGCTAGCTATAAATGATAAACATTTTCTCAAAAAGATTGAATATATATATATATATATTTATTTATTTATTTATTTAATTATATTAAAGTTTTTTAATCCAATTATATTAATATTTAAAATAACATAATCTAATTATTGAAATTAAACTTAATTTAAAGCATTTTTATTTAAAATGGGTGTATTTCAATTTACTGTATATTTTCTTATATTATATACATATTTTAATACTTTATTAAAAATTATAATAATAATTAAAAAAATTATTAAAACTTATTAAAGTTATATTTTATTTAAAAAATAAAGCGCCTATTCTAAATACTTTCGAATATCTTTATCTTATCTTTATCTTAGAAAACATTTTCCAAAATTAAATAAAAAGACCAAATATTTTTAAATTGGACTATCTTAGTAATGTTATACATGGAGATTATTTTACTGTGTTTTTTGGTTGGAGGGTTGTGTCTAATTTCGGGTGGTCTCAGTTGGTTGGAGGGTTGTGTCCAACTTTCGGGTAGTTTTGGTTGGTTGGAGGGTTGTGTCTAATTTTCGGGTGGAAACCTCACCCATTTTCAGGAACAAAATAAAATGATTAGAAAAGAGTAACAATAAATAAGATTATATAGGTGCAAGGGTCTTAGAGATAAATGTTAAATTTCATAGCTCACTTCACTGGGTAGATGCTAATTCAACACATGGAAATGACGGTTAAATGCTAATTCGGCATATGGGAATCGGTTAGAAAAATGAAAAGTAATTTAAAAAGAAAATGAGAATAATGAAATAATAAATTTTATTTATGAATAAAATAATAATAATAAATGAAATAAATATTTTTCAAATTAATTTAATACAAATTTTAATATAAAAGTTTTTAATAAAATAGGTAGGAGGTTAAGGTAAAAAAGAGGTTAGAGACATTAACACAAAAAGATAGCTAAGAAGAGAGGGAGTGGGAGAAGTGAGGGTAAATTTTAGATTATGATTATGATTAAATTGATAAGGGATGGAAGGTAAGGGAAAGGGATATTAGATTAATCTTAAAATTATGATAGGAAGAAGAGGAGGGAAATTTAATAAAGAACTAATTATGATGAAAAAACAATATCCAAGTTGAAAAGAAAAATAAGAGAAAATAACGAGGGAGGAGGGAATTATAGAAAAAATGGACAAAGAACAAAGGGAGAAAAAGGGGGTCAGATATTAAAGTTATGAATGAGAGGCTTCCATGAATGGCTTAACTTGCATCCATTTTTTTGGTTAAAATTATTTACATGCTTTTCAATTTCGATGGCTTTGTGGATGTTGGAGGAGGAATAGAAGGGAGCAATGGCAAGGATTTTTGCTTGATCAAAGCATATAAGGTGCTTAGATTTATAGGTGTGTTTAGCAAGGGCTGATTTTGAAATGTATCATAATATGTTATGTGTTCATTCAACCAGACTTTAATGGATCTACCTATTAGGCCTATATAATAATTTCAAGTGGAATACTAGGGCATGAAATTTTTCTTGGATAAAATTTTAGAGATATGTTATGTGGTCACTTTTATATAGGGAAGGAAAACCATAGCTTTAGGAGGGGAGGGTGGGGTGAGCGTTGTTTAGGGGAATGGAATCAAGGAGCTTGAAAGACCTTTTTGATTTGGCATGAGGAATACCCATTGTGTTTAAGGGCTTTCATAAGATGAGGTTTTTCTTTAAAGAGGAATTGGGATTAGAAATGTGAATAGCCTTGGTAAGGAGGGTATTTCTGGGTCGCATAGTGATGAAAATGGGCAGGGGAATTGGGATTAGAAATGTGAATAGCCTTGGTAAAGAGGGTATTTAAGACAGATAAATTTCTGGGTCGGATAGCGATGAAAATGGGCATGGAGGTATCAGTCACTGTGAGTCTTTTGGTTTTGGAATATCTTATCGAGCTCAGAGGCAGTGCTCTATAGCCTAGTGTGGAGCTCAGAGGCCACACTCTATAGCCCAGTGTTGGAGAGATGTTGCCACGAAATGTATATTTAAAAATAGTAAAATAATACTTTAAATTAACAAATTAAAAATAGTAATAAGAAATTAATTTTGGTCATAATTAAAATACTTCAATTTCCAGCCTAATTTTACATAACTTTATATAGTGATATAAAGTAACTAAAAGAAAAAAAAAAAAAAAAGTGCTTTACCTTTTAGTGTGAGGAAGAAATGTAATTTCTTCACTATTTAATATGGAGATGACAGGAAATTGTATTATTGATATCACATGATATGTAATTCATGTTGGGTTATAAATAAAATATTTCAATAGGCTGTTGAGTAAATAATTTTAACATGAAACATATATAGAGAGGGAAAGATTAAGAGATCTCTTATTCCATTAATAGTTGCTTTCTAATTCAATGTATGAGAGATATTTGTAATTATTTCAATGCTCAATATAGATTTGATATGTAATATTTTACAAACTATTAATAAAAAAATAGTTAAATATATGCAAATAAGAAAAAAAAATATGAAGGGGGCAAGTTTTAGTATTTTAATGTGGAGAATGTGAATTATAAATAAAATATTTCAATGTCAATTACATATATATTATACTATTTTAAATCCATTTAACTCTGGACTAATGTGGAGAAAATGAATTATAAATAAAATATTTCAATGTAACTACATATATATTATACCAGCCTAGATCCATTTAACTTTGTATTTAACTATGGATGGATTAATGTGGAGAACATGAACTATGAATAAAATATTTCAATGTCAACTACATATATATTTTACCAACCTAGATCCATTAACTTTGTATTCAACTCTCGATTAATTTGGAGAACATGAATTATAAATAAAATATTTCAATATTCAACTATATATATTTTACTAACTTAAATCCATTTAACTTTGTATCTACTAAGTGTTGAAAAAATCAAATCCTTTTCATTTAAAATAATAATATAATAATAATTCCTCTCAAAAATTTTTCTTCTCCACATTTTATAAATCTAGAGTTAAAATGAATCTAAACTAGTCATTATAATATTACTTAAAATTATTAAAAATCTTATGTTAGAATAAATAAATAAATTATAGATAATAAATTATCTATTTATTTTAAAAAAAACTATTATTTACATCTAATTTTTAGAGCCACCACGTGGACTCCGCAGTTACGGTTTTACGTCCGATTGCCGCTAAATTCAAATAGCCGTTGAAGATCCGTTTCCAAAGGAACGCCAACAAGCCGATTGTCGTCTATTTGGGGTTTCTCGTCCCGCTGATTTTAGACTATGGTTTTTGTGGAATTAATTTTATTAAAAATTTAGTGAAATTGTAAATTTAAATGGTGAAATTTACATTAAAAATATTATTGTATTTATATAGCAACTAGGAACTAAATTTGAAGGTACAGGTTTATTTTGATGTGAAGGGTTAGTTTCATTTTAGCTTTTCAATATTGATAAGTAAAAATAAATTATTTTTTGCATTAAGAGGTGTATTCTACAATGTAGTATGAGGGAGGTGCATTCTATATCTTCATATAAAGGTGATCTGTATTTCATTCGTGCTTAATGTGGAGTTGACACATATTCACTAAAATAAAAAATTTAAAAATATTTACTCAATACAAATTAATATCAAACAAAACAAAAATTAAAATAACCATATAAATAAAAAATTAAAAATTTTGATTAATACAACAATTACAATTCATCATTGAATGCTTAAATTTGCTAAACTTCTTAGCATTCGCTGGATTTCAAGTCTTCTTCGTGGCTCCATTTCCAAGTAAGTAAATTATAAATAATAATAATAATATTTATGATTATGTGTGATTATGGGCTATTCATTAACCCGTAGTCTAACGAGGTGGAGGAGTTCCCTGGAAAATTATGGAAATTTCGATCATATTTAGATAAAATCCGGCAAGGATTTTTGTAAATCCACGTTATAATTGTTAAATTTCAAAATTTTAGGTGTCCTAGACATTTTTGATGGTGGTGAATCCATTTCCACCACCAAAAACACGATTCAAACAATGACTCTACAAGATTTTTTGAAATTTTTTTGCCCATATTCCAGCCAGCCACTTTTAGCTATCTAAACAATTCTTCCACCACCTTCCACCTAATTGGAAGACTCCATTAATTAAGCTTTGTGTGATATATTCACGCTCATACATAACGTTGAGATATGAGCTCAGATCCAAACAACTAATGTAACTATATATATATTGTATTAATTTGAAACCACTGTGTAAAGACAAATTGCAAGGAAACAAACCTAATATTAAAATTCCTCATTACTACTTACGAGCATCACTTATTATTGTCTTTACTCAAAAATACTTCATAGACGCAAATTATATTGTCTATTATCTTAGCGTGGGAGCTCTAGGATATACGTGTACAAAGTTGGAATCCCTATATCAATATTCCATTTTACTTCATTGAAAAAAAATTGAAAGAAGTAAAAACATTTTGAAAGGAAAGAGATGGAAATGTATGCGAAAATATCAACCAGTTTTGATTTTATTTTTGATTTTATTTTTCATTAATGTTATTTTTTATTTTTTATTAATGTTATTTTTTTCGATGCTTATCAGAAGTTTAATATAAATATTTTTTTTATTATTATATAATATTATTTTTATTTAATATTAAATTTGTGTTTAGTTTAATTTTTTCAATATATTTTTTTTAATATACTTATAAATATTTTTTTATTTAATATTAAATTTGATTTAGGTTAAGTTTTTTTATTACAATCTCTTAAGGATCCTCGTTAATAAGGCTATCCAGGATCAAATTTTATGGGGTGGTTGTCTTATGCTAGGGGAGGAGACATGCTAAAAAATACAATAGTGACTTTGACGGCTTAGATTCCTCTAGGTCGCGGCTCCTCAAGCTAGGGGGAGGACACATGCTAAAAAATCCAATAATGACTTTGACGGCTTAGATTCCCCTAGGTCGCGGCTCCTCAAGCTACAAGTCAAGCCTGGAGTATGGCACACAACTTGGAAAAAAATGAATTTGATATATTATAGTATAAATTAAATCACTAGAATATATATTAATATCCATATATACTATATATTAATATATTAGGAGTTTAATATAATATAATATTATATAGTACATGAATATTAAGTTTAAAAATTAGGATATTAATATTATATTATTTAATAGAGAGAGAAGGAGAGAGGGAGGGAAAGAAAGATAAAGTTGGAGGGGGAGAGAGATGGACGAAATAAGAAAGACATAAAGAGAGAGAGAGGGAGTTACAAGGGAGAGATTAAAAGAGAGTGATGGGAGAGAGAGGGAAGGAGAGAGAGGGAGAGAAGGGGGAAAGAGAGAGGTAGAGGAAGAGGGATGGAGATACAAATAGATAGATATGGAGGGAGAGAGTGTATATTTGGGGGGTGAGATAGAGAGACAATGAAGGAGAGACGTATGGAGATAGTGATATAAATGGAGGGGGGTGAGAGGGAAGAAGAGAGAGAGAGAGCGAGAGAGGGAGGGAGTGAGAGGTAGATAGATATGGAGAGAGAGAGCATTTTTGTTTTGGGGGGTGAGATAGAGAGACAAAGAATGAGAGATGGATGGAGATATAGATATAGATGATGTGGGGAGAGAGAGGGAAGAAGAGAGAGACGGAGAGACAAACTCTTTGATATGATTATAGTGGTTTTTCACTAAAATATATGCATTGATTTCAATGAAAATGTTTATTCCTAATCCTATTGATTAGAGAGGGGGGAGGGGAGAAGAAAGAAATGGAGAGAGAAAGGTGGAGAGAGAGAGAGAGAGAGTTACAAGGGGGAGATGGAGAGAGAGTGAGGGAGAGAGGAGACTGGGAGGGAAGAGAGAGAAGAAAGAGAGACGTTGAGAAGGGAAAGAGAGAGGGAGAGGAAGAAGGATGGAGAGAGAGAGATAGATATGGGGAGAGAGAGGGAGTATGTATGTTTGGGATAGAGAGACAAAGAAGGAGAGGCGGAGGAAGATAGAGGTATAGATGGAGGGGGGAGAAAGGGAAGAAGAGAGACATAGAGAGAGGGAGGGAAGGAGAGATAGATAAATATGGAGAGAGAGAGAGAGAGTATGAGGGTGAGATAGAGAGACAAAGGAGAGAGAGATTGTGGGGTGCGACAAAGAGACAAAGGAGATATGGCGAGAGATATAGATATAGATGGTGGTGGGAGAGAGAGGGAAAAAGAGAGAGAGATAGAGAGAGGAAGAGAGACTTCTTTCATCTTATGAATATTTGTATTTTTCACTAAAATATATGCATTGATTTTAGTGTAGATGTTGTTGAAAATAACAACAAGAAATGTTAAAAATAGCATCAAGAAAAATCCTAATTTAATTTTATCCTAGAATTAAATTGGGAATAAAATTGTAATTCCACATCTCATGACAACTTGTAATAGTTAACTAAGTTAATTTGACTTAGTTGGCTCAGTTAATTCGATTTGAGGGTCTAAATAAAGTCATGTAGAGTGTCTCCTACAATTAGGAGCACTAGTTGAGTTTATTTTGAGTTGTAATTATTTAATTCAATCTAACTGAATTAAAGTGAGTCAAACTAGTTCCAACTGATGGAGGAATTGGTGGGAGGTCTAGTAGTTAGGTGCAATCTACAGTAGTGGGGTGCAGCCTGCAGTAGTGTGGTGTTGCTTGCGATAGTGGGGTGTTGCTTGCAGTAGTGGGGTGTTGCATGAAGTGCATTGTGGTTTTTCCTGTAGTACAGTGTGGTGCTGTCTAAAGTGTAGTGTGGTGTTGCCTGCAGTCGAGTGTGGCATTGTCTATAGTGATCAACTAGTAAATTAAATATTCACTCATAATTAAATCATGCATGTTAGATCAGAGAAAGATACAGTCGAGATTAGAGTTCAGGGACAATGTACTGTTAGTTGTAAAATAATCTAGATTAAACTGATAGTGTATGCAATCAAAGCAAGGCCTATGAGGATTGCACAATTCATAATTGTGGAATTTCCCAATTAAATAGGGACTAATTCCTTTAGGAACAACGCAAGGAAATAGGGACTTGGGTAAGCATAAATTCGGCTAAGTATTGGCCAAAGGCAGTCAATCAAGCATAGGATAGAATATACTTGTGCAGGTTGAGCAAAGAATATTGTATTCATCCAAGGCTTGCCTAGGAAGCAGTGAGATAGATAGAGATAGTGCAGAGGTTGCTCGGCCTTGAGCAAAGCATTGTAATCTTCTCATATTTTTTGATTAATGCAATATACAGATAGCAGGGGTTTTTAGCTGTGGCTTTCCCATAAAATCATTGTGTTATGTGTGATTGAATTCTTTCTTTTATATGCTTCATGGTTTCATCGATCAATTATTGTTTCCACTGATGAGAAGAGTAGGTTCAAGTCAATTATTTTAGCATATTACAATTTGCAGTTTGAATCTACAAGGAATTTCTACATGGTATCAGAGCTAGATTTGTAGAATTTTCTACATGGTATCAGAGCTTAAATCACTATAGAAGAGAAGAATATGAGTTTGTCTTTTGTAGACTTCAAAGCCAACAGGACCTTGTTCTACAGATTGAGACTCGAATATGCCCTTGAAGGTAGTTTGAACTATATTGCCTGGAAGGACAGGATGGAATCAGTGTTGGAAGAAAACAAGATTAAGGAATTCATAGACAAAGATATTCCTAAGCCTCTAGTAGTTGATGCTCAGGATTTGGCAGAGTGGAGAAAATGTGTTGCAAAGGTGAGAAGTATTATCCTAGAAGGAGTTCAAGATCATATTGTCTTGAATCTCCACAGTAAGGAGAATCCATATGCGATGTGAAGGCCTTGATAGACTTGTTTCAAAACAACATTGACCATAAGACTATGGCATTGAAGGAAATGCTCAAAAAGATCAAGATGGAGAAGGGCGACACAATACTGAATTCCTTTACCAAGTTCACCCAATGTCAGGATGAGCTTGGAAGTGTCAGTGTTACAGTTGTTGAAGATGATATGGTGAGCCTAGCACTTCTAGGCCTTCCCAAGAGCTGGAACAGTTACCAGGACTCAGTTAATGGGAGAGAGAAGCTACCAGAAGGGGAGTGTTTGTAGTTTGACTTGGTGCAAGATGAGATCCGGTGAAACACCAGAGATGGGACCTCATCCAAAGAAGTGAAAGAGGACTTTTCATTACTCATCAAATAAAAGAAAGCCAAGGGAAAGTGGTCCCAAGGTGAGGAGGGTGGAAAGAATAAGGAATTGTTGAACCTCAAATGTTTTCACTGTCACAAGTTCAGGCACTATGCCATGAAATTCCCATAGAAGAAAGCAAGCAAGAAGGAGTCTATAGTAGCAGCAGCAGGTGAAGCTCTAGCTTCACAATTCAAACTTAATTTCACTCTCATTGCATGCATGTCAAGCACTGCAATGGGAAGTATGTGGTATCTCAACAATGGTGCCTCATTCCATATGATGGGGAATATAGATCTCTTCAGTGACTTGGAGGAGAAAGACCTCAAGTAGAACATAGAATTTGGAGATGATGTGAGGTATAGTGTAACTGGTATTAGTACTGTTACTTTTCAGAGGGAGTCTGGCTCCCCTCTAAGACTCACAAATGTGATGTATGTTCTAGGACTAAATAAGAATCATGTTTCTATCGTGGCATTAGAAGATCGTGGTTACGATGTGATACTTAGCAAAGGGAAGGTTTTCCTTAGACATATTGACACATGACAGGTGAAACAGATCAGTGTGTGAGTCATGAACTTGTATGCACTTGAGGTAAAACATGCATGAAAAGCCTTGAGGAGAAAGGAAAAGGTTAGAGACTTGGTGGTTGAAAGGGAGCATAAATTACCTCTCAACATGTAACCTCATAAGCAACCTCAGTAAGTTGTGGAGCAGCCACAATTGGAGAAGTATAGTGGAGGCCGAGTCGAGACATCCACTCAAGCAGAGACCTCTAGTAGGGGGAAATTTCAAGCCAAGTGGGCAGAGGGAGGATATGCAACCATACCTTCAGGTGAGAGGTGGGGTGATGTGAACCAATAGTCCCAAACGTGCATAAATTTTGGCAGGGTCCATTGAGGTGTTTTTGTCTCATACCTTGCTACGAGGGGCCCACAATATTTAGTAGCAGGAGGATCAATTTCAGTCAGATACTGAAGAGTGTAGAGCAGGAGGCTCAGTAGCAGAGTCATCAATAACAGAATTTTTCTGGTAGACAGTTGAAGACACAGTTGATTCAATTTATTTTTCTTGGATGATTTTTAGTTGCAGTAGCAACAACAACAGCGACGAGAGTTTCATGTAGAACATTCCAAAGTTATCAGATCAAGATAGAGTTGAATTCCTTTCTTGTTGAGAGATAGCATTGAAAATAATAAGAAGAAATGTTAAAAATAGGATCAAGAAAAATCCTAATTTAATTTTTTCCTTGAACTAAATTGGGAATAAATTGTAATTCCACATCTCATGACAACTTGTAATAGTTAACTAAGTTAATTTGACTTAAATGGCTCAGATAATTCGAGTTAAGGGTCTAATTAGAGTCGTGTAGAGTGTCTCTTACAATTAGGAGTACTAGTTGAGTTTATTTTGAGTTGCAATTATTTGAATTAGTCTAACTGAGTTGAAGTCAATTAAACTAGTTCCAACTGATGGAAGAAATAGTGGCAGATCCAGCAGTGTGGTGAAACCTGCAGCAATGGGGTGCAACCTTCAATAGGTTGGTGTTTCCTGCAGTAGTGGGGTGTTTCCTGCAGTAGTAGGGTGAGGCCTGTAGTAGTGGGGTGCTGCCTGCAGTAGTGGGGTGTTACTTGCAGTAGTGGGGTGTTGCCTGAAGTATGGTGGGGTGTTGCTTGAAGTATAGTGTGGTGCTTCATGTAGTACAGTGTGGAGCTACCTAAATTGTAGTGTGGTGCTTCCTGTAGTCGAGTGTGTTCTTGCTTGTAGTGATCAACTAGTAAATTGAAGATTCACTCGTAATTAACTCATGCATGTTAGAATAGACAAAGACCCATTTGATATTGGAGTTCAGGGAAAATGTACTATCAATTGTAAAATCATCTAAATTAAACTGATGGTGCATAAAATCAGAAGAAGGCCTATGAGGATTGCACAATTCATAATTGTGGAATTTCCCAATTAAATTGGGGATAATTCTCGAGGGAACAACGCAAGGAAGTAGGAGCTTGGAAGGCTAGGAATTTGGCTAATTGTTGGCCAAAGGCAGTCAGTCAGGTAGAGGATAGAAAATACTTGTGTAGGTTAAGCTCAAGGTTGAGCAGAGCATATTGTATTCATCTAAGGCTTGCCTAGGAAGTTGTGAGATAGATAGAGATAGTGCAAAGGTTACTCGGGCTTGAGCAAAGCATTGTAATCTTCTCATATTTTCTAATTAATGCAATATAGAGATTGCATGGGTTTTTAGTTGTGGATTTCCCCATAAAATCAGTGTGTAAAATGTGGTTGAATTCTTTCTCTTATATTATTCATGATTTAATCGATCAATTATTGTTTTCGTTGATGAGTAGAGTATATTCAAGCCAATTGGTCTAACATATTACAATTTGCAATTTGAATCTACAAGGAATTTCTACAGATGTTGATTGGTAATCCTATTTGATTGATTATGCATGATACATTGATTTCAGTGTAGTTGTTGATTTCTAATCCTATTTGATTACTTGCACTAGATGCATTAATTTCATTGCAATTATTGATTTATAATTTTGTTTGATTGCTTGCACTAGATGCATTGATTTCAGTGCATATGTTATTTCTAATCATATTTGATTGCTTGCACTAGATGCATTGATTTTAGTGCATATGTTATTTCTAATCATCTTTGATTGCTTGCTTTAGATGCATTGATTTCAATGTAGATGTTGATTTCTAATCCTATTTGATTTCTTACACTAGATGCATTGATTTCAGTGTAGGTGTTGAATTCTAATTTGATGTAACTAGATGTATGATGTACATTAATTTCGAAGTAATTAAATTAATAGTGTGCATTGGTTTCAGTTTATGCATAGAAAAAATAATGATGATGAACATTGATTTCTATTTTACAGTAATATAACCATAAATAAAATAATTTAATTTTCATCTTACCTAAAATGTTTGCTTCTTGAAACTGTAAACTATTTGTAATTTACTACATTCTTATTATTCCTATTTTCCATAATTCAACATTATAGTCACTTTGAATTCAAACCAGGTAATAGAAAACAACTACCATTGAAAATTACTTGGGATTTAACACTCCATAAGTCACAATGATTAACTTTGGAGAAAGTTATTATTAATATTGGATAGCAAGAGAGACAAGGTATGACATTTACTACAATAGTTTGATTTAAATATTTTAATAATCTATGATTTCAACCACCCTTTTCATATGATCGATATGAAAAGATGGTGACAATAAGAACAATAAAAGAAAATAGTTTGAGATTCATCACAATGAAGACTATTTGTAATTGACTACATTCTTATTATTCACATTTTATATTATTCAACAATGTTACATTGTCACTTTGCATTCAAAATAACATTAAAGAAAGAGATAAAATCATTTTTTTTGCGTGAATGCGCACAACTGAAACCAACCTAGATCCATCTTAACCCTAGATCTGTCAAGCGTCGAGTGGGATCATATCTCTCGAGGATCAAACCTTTCCTCAAGTTTTGCACTCAAAAAATAAATTTGCACCTCAAAAGATTTGATCCCTCTCAACGCTTGATAGATCTAGGGTTAAGATGGATCTAGGCTAGTTTCATATGAACATAAAAAATAATTTAAAATTTTAGGTATAGATCACAATCACACCTCCTACTTTATAGATTGGACTCCAATAATGAGTACACATACATGACAATGGTTCACCAATATTATAGTAATCATATGAAGGATTTTCAATATGATAATTTTTTCTTTCATCTTATTGATGCCATTCCTCAAACAAAATGAAACTATTCCTTTTTTATAGGGTAATTTTTCTAATTGTTCAAACTATTTCAATGCTTTTTTAAAAGAAATCAAAATATAGTATTATTTTATGGATATCATTGCAATGCCCAAACAAACAAACAAAACAACTATTTAAAACCTACAAGAACACAATTTTCCATTCCATAAAAGAAATATATGTTACAAGAAGCTTTTGTTGTTGAAGAATTATAGACATAATGATTGGTGTATATGTGCATTATGATGCAAAACATATAAATGCCATTATTTTTTCCAAAAATATATTGTATTGGGAGGTGCTCTACAACTCATTGTAGGAGAGATGTGTAGGCACAATGTAACAAAGTATGTCAACATTTTGAAATGTTAGCTCTATTAAAGATCACATAATTACAATATTTTATAATTTACAACTATCTTATGATTAATCTAATTTAATATACATAACACTTATTATAATATATAATTTATACCCATAGGTTACAGTTAACGCACTATAAGTTTAATTTAAAGCACTCAGTGGCCATTATATTTATTCTTAATATATTATTTTTATGATTTATTTCTAATCTTAATATAATTTAATACATATAACATTTTTTAATATGATTTCTATCTATTGATTAGAGTTAAAGCACCATAAAGAAGGTTTAAGCCACCAAAAGCAGTATAGTATATACTATAATATTTTATAATTTATACTTATAAGTTAGGGTTAAAGCATTATAAATTAGGTTTAAAACATCAACATTGGCAAGAGGCAAAAGAAATGTGTGCAATGAAGCTCAAAAGGGTAAACAAAATGAAAAGAGTTTGCAGGTTGTCAAGAGGGAAATGATTGTGCATATAAAAGTTTGATGGTAATCAACCATTTTGTTATTGGCCATGTTTTTACTCTCTTTTTAAACTTCTTCTCCCAAATCTTTGGCATATTTGGAATACGATTTAGGGTTTATTTTTGGGCATTTTTTGTGGAATGGTTATTTTTATCGTTTTATTTTTACTAGAATATCTTACTATATTAAGTTAGTAAAGTAATTAAGTTTTCAATAAAGTGGAGGAATTAGCTCACAGGACCATTTTTACCAGTGGGACTTAGTTTGATAAATTGGGGTCTGAAACCTTTTAGGAGCATTTCGAGGCATCAAACGACTTTTTTGGAGGTAAAATTTTGTCTCTTTAGCACAACACCTTTTCTCTATTATACACACATAGACCTTTCCAGTGATGCAAGAATGACATCGATTAATATTTTTGCAAAAGTTATGTCACTTATAAGTTGATCTTCGTGTTTACACCACCATAATTTGAGAGGATGGAACATAAGCCCCTATTATTCATGGAAAAAGGGCTAGCAACGTGATTATGATGAAGAATACTATAGAAGATTCCATATTGTAAATTTGGTTAAGGATTGAGGTACTCAAACCTAACCACTAGTGGGTTATCGAGCTATGTTATAACCGAGCCACTAGAAGGAAAATGGGTTCCATTCTTTTGAGTGTATTTGTTCCATAGGTGAGAAAACATAACTAGGAGGGATAGGTGATAAATCAAATAGAGATGATTTATGTCAAATTGTGGTTTGAGAGTTTTTATTTAATTGTTCTCTATTTTCTACACAATTTTAATTTGCATGCATATGCAGTTAACACTAATCTACATATCTGGAAATTCAAATATAAATAAAACTCTAATAGTGTAGATTTCATATTTTTAAATATATTTTTATCATATATGACGTGATGAATTGTCCAGTGGAATATCCACGACAATTTATGGATCATATTGGTATCATAGCAAGTTTCTTTGGGTATATTGTGGATATTTGCAAGGGATACAAATCCACTAGGCCAAAAGTCATAAAATCCTAACCATGGCTAACAAATATGTGAATGACCCTTGCGATCCTGCAAAGGAGAGGTTTTTGCAACTGGAAGCACAAGTTACATATGTAAGAAATCTCCTCATGTCAGCCTTGAGCAACAAGTTCGACATATTTGGAGAAGTTGGGGGTTCTAATGAAGAGGATAAATTAGAGGGGATATCAGGAGATCGACAAGAAACGAAGAACCAACTGAAGGAAAGACCTGGAAAAGATCAACCCAATTCAAGTGTCATGTATCATTCATAGTCCCTGCCTAAAATGGAAGCGAAGGTCGATATCAAACCATAACAAGGTGACATCGACACTCTAAAGATAAATCATTGGTTGCATAAATTAGAGGTTTATTTTAGTGTCCATCACGTTGATGAAGAACAAAAGATTTCATTTGCATGATTGAAATTAGAGGGTCATGCCCTCAATTGGTGGGAAGGCCACACACATGCACACGCACACACACACACACACATGCATGTGCATTTTTCTATGTACTTTTGATTACACTTTCATTTTACCACCACTTGTATAGTTTCCTATACCAATGCTCTTAATTTGTGTTTCTTATTGTCATGATTTTGAGACAGGAAATGTTGATTATTCATGATTGCATGAGCTTAATAGACTACTATGACCATGAGTCATCCTAGTTTTAAAGCTTAAATTCAATATTATTGGCATCACTACAAGTGATTTTCATAGGATAGGAATGCAAAAGTGTGGGACAAGGATTACTTAGATAAGCATGCTCCTTGAAGTCAATATATTGAAGTTAAGGGCGTCATTTTCATTCCCTAGGTATTGTTTTATTAATGTTTCTAGTATTGTTTCCAATTACATGATGTAAAATTCGACAAGACGTTGAAGTGCATTATTGGTCTTAAACATCATTTAAATGACCTATGGTTAACATCGTTAAAGGAATGTTTAAAGGAGATATTTTTTTCATGGTTGTCACTGGATTAACATTCATAGATGTGGATAAATTGGAATTCTTAACTCAAGAGGTCATTATATTAGTGCTTCAAAGATGATGTAAAAGTCAAACCAAATTATATTTGAATTCTTTTGTTGAAATATATGATTTCAACATTTAGACATTGATTTAATGTAATATTAACATTTCCTTTTGACCCCATATAAAGAATTGTTTATTGTATGCTATTAATTTCTCTTTTTCAAGCTCAATTTGTTTGATATTATACTATTTTAGGTTAAATACTTTCAAACCTAGCTAACCATTCTCACAACTAAGGGAAGGAACAAACCATGGGATTCTCCAACCTAATTTTCTTGCTATAAATTATATTTTTTTACACTAAATCATTTCAAATTTAGTTAAGAATTTTCACTGATCCAGGTGGATGTTGGTGGCCACCCACCTATCCCATTTGGACCCCTGCAACTGTCTCTTTCAGTTTTTCAGTTTCCGTAAATGTAGCACAATTTACTATTTTTAGCAGTTTTTTCGGGTCCCGAACTTCCGGATCCGTTTTGAGGCCCTAAACGACGTTTTTTGGGAAATCTGGGGGCAGCATGCGTCCATGCACCGATGTTGCCCTTCCCAAAGTGGTAGCTCTTGGATAGATCTTTCTAACGAGCTATCATACGCGTCAAACGGAGATCGTATGCCAAAGTTATGACCCCGGGAAATTGATGTACCAATTTACCCAAAACGGGGCCCACAATTAGGCGTTTCATCTTCTAGGGTTAGGTTTTGGAATGTGAAGGGTTTTCCATTGTTTCTCAACAATAAATAGGCCTTCGAGCCTCATTGTAACACAGTTCGGAACAATTCAGAGGCATGTAGCAGCACATCTCTTCTCAGAGATAAGCTACCATCGCCCTAGCTGGTTTATTTCCAATTCTGGTTGTAAGCATATTTCGGTATTTTCCATTAATGAAATGAAACATTATTTCTACTGCATCTTTTTGTATATGATTATCTCTATATTTTATTGCATTCTTGTTTAAATCCAGATCAGTGGTATCAGAGCGGTCTGCTTTTTCTCTATTTTTCTTTGCATCTCCCCAACGAGGTCGGGATATAAGGAGTTAGGGCTTGAACTAGTCGAACCTTTGCAAGACCAGCCTCGAAAATCCCGACGGCCTCCCATGGCAGATGAGAAGAAAGACGAAGGCGCAGGAGATCCTATCAAAATATTTCTCGAAGAAGCCCTCGAGCGACAACGGAATGCGATGATGGACAGCTTTGTGCAGATTCTTCAGCGGCTACCCAGAGGTGACGCACCGGCTTCCAGCAGCTACTCTGGAAACACCACGCCCTTTAAGGTACAAGTTAATTTTGAAATCCCCATATTCGAGGGTCAGATAAAAGGAGATGCTGTAGATAAATGGTTAAATCTGCTACAAGGATATTTTTCTGTTCATGAAATTTTGAGTCGGGAAAAGAATGTTTTTGCTCTTCTCAAAGCAGCCCCCAACGTCAAGGACTGGTGGGAAACATACTGCAAGCAGAAGGATGAAAGTACAGGCTCACTATTTTCCTCCGCACCCACTTGGGATTCATTCCGAGATGCCATCAAGGAGCAGTACTACCCTGTCAAAAGCTATGAGGACAAATACATCAAATGGACCACACTGCGGCAGAGACGAGACCAAGATGTGCCAGAGTTCACAAACATTTTTCATACCCTTCACACACAGTTGGGTATCAAAGATTCTGAGCTGCATCTGGTGCTCAAATACCACGGTTGCCTACATAGATACATCCAGGAAGAGATGGAGTTCCTGAACATCTCCTCACTCGGCACAGCATACCGATACGCTGTGAAAATCGAGCAAAAATTCAAACAGAAGAAGCGAGACTTTGGATTCGCAAATCTGAAGCCCAAAGGACAAAGCCAAGGCGGGGTGACCCAAGACAACCCGTCGAAACCGCAAGAAAATAACAACACCATGAAACCGAAGAAGGACACAGGAAAGTGGTGTGAGTTCCAGAAGAGTCCCACTCATAACACAAGTGAGTGTCATACCAAGCAGTCACTGGTGGCCGAGTTGAAGGCTTTCGAATCAGATACATGTTCTGACCCTGAGCCAGAACTCGACAAGGGGAATGGCAAAGGGAAGCAGATCATTGATGCGGATCCCAACACCACTGTTGCCACCGCTAAGATCCAGAAGAATGAGCCCGAAGAGCCAGAGGAGGGGGAACGTCTTTTCCACTCACAGATGTGGGTGAAGGGTTCGTCGCTACAATTCATTGTCAACAATGGCAGCCAAAAGAACCTTATTTCACCAGAGGTTGTGAAGCGGTTGGGCCTACTGACTACACCACACCCGCAGCCGTATAATATCGGGTGGCTTCATGAAGGACGAGATCTCAAAGTTTGCCAGCAGTGTCGCCTTCCCTACAGCATCAAACCATTCACAAACGAGGTATTGTGTGATGTTACACCTCTGGATGTTTGTGATGTATTATTAGGCCAGCCATACTTGTGGAGGCGACATGCTGTGTATGAGTCAGGGCCTCGTGCTGTCATTATTTCTTTGAATAATTCATTATACAGGATACCAGAGGTAGCCCCACCTACCGCCACATCTTTGATCACTGCTAAGAAAGGCAGCAAGCTCATATCACAGACCAGGAAATTCATCTGTATGGTTCACTCCCAAAGTAAGGGGAAGATCGTTGCTACATCCATGACCACCGCAAAGGGTTCCTCCACACAGCAGCAGCAGCAAAGGGATACGGTCATGACCGAACACAGGAACAACTTCTCCTCACCCATAGGGGTACCACACAAGCTTCAGGTGGGCAACAAAGTCTGGTTGCATCGACAGAAAGAATGCCTTACCAGAACCCATTAGAAGCTCAAACCACTCCAACATGG